>VWZS01004810.1:669659-943285 GCA_013397075.1 Rhabdornis inornatus
TTTAAATAGGAAGATGCAGTTTCTGCATATTAAGAAGTTTCCAGGTGAAAACCTTAACCTTAGTTTTTGTAATAAGGGAAGGGGAACTGCAGCACTTTAATTTGCTGTTTTGAAACCAGGGTGTTTCACTTGGCTCAACCTGAGTAATATCTTTTTAATGTTTTATTTATTACCCTCCTGGATCTGCTTCAACACCAAGCTATCAATCTCCTGAGAGGCTGGCACGTGGGAACTGGGGCTTGGCCATCTCCTTGTCCCACAGCATTGATGCTGCTGGCTGCAGCAGCTCCCCCACTGCAGGGTGCTCTCCCCTGCGAGGGAGGTGGGTGATGCTTTTTTGGTGCCACATGCCTGAGGTGCCTCCCCTGCTCTTTGCAGCCTCTCAGACATTGTCACATCTCTTGTCCTTGCACGGCTCAGTGCCACCCTCACTGTGGCTTCACTGCAAAGTTCTAAATTTTCTGAAGCTGTAAAAATTCCGCAAAAGCCCCAGAACTGGCTGACGGGTTAAAGTTAGGCCAGCACCCCCAGCTAGGAAGCTTTTCCATGTTTTAAACTGTGTGTCAAACTGAAACACAAACCAGGAGTGTTTTATGGCTTGTGGTGCTTTCAAGACCTGGACCTGCACTTGCACAGATATTTGACTTTCTCTTAATCAGGAGGTGATCTTAAGGTTTTACTGGTGGTGGAGATTCTTTCAAAGCACAGAACCAGGCCATGACTGGCTGAACCCACACTGCTGTGACTTCTGCTTCCCAGAATCACCCCAAACTACTCTGCTGACACCATCAAAGGTGTCTTATGGCATTCCCAAAGATACTGAATGAGGGACCGGCACCCCAATGCAGACCTTGGCTCTCTAATGAACTTCAAACAGAAAACTTATGTCCTATAGCTACTAAATTGTTCATGGATGTCACTATAGGGGCGGGCACAGCACGCAAATAGACACACTACGTTTCAGAAGGCTAATATCCTGTTTATTACAACAGCATGCTGTCTTTTATACACTCTACACAGTTTACACTTTCTTCATTGGTTATAATTAGTCAACATAACATTGATTGGTGTAAGACCATCTACACCTCTGTTTTCCACAAAACTTTGCTAAAAATATTTTTCCCAGCTGGAGGTTTTCTTCTGCTTATCTTCTTCTCCTTCTTCTCTTCTTGGTCTCCAGGCCAATGGCCTTGATAGAATACTTTTCAGAAATAATCCTTATTCATTAACCCTCTCTGGCCCACAGACCAGCTGTGGGTCCTACTATACATGGAACAGACATGGCCCCTTTTTTGGTAAGTCTTTATCAAGGACAATGGTAATTACAGGATCCAAAGCCAGTCATGCTGACATCACTGTTTGCTTCTTTATTGTCACAGCAAGAAGGTATCACAAGGGCAATGCCCAAACTCTGTCCTCCCTAAGTGTCCTGCTGGAGGCTCCATGAGGAGTCTGGCCACTAGGAAACTCAAGGAGTGCATGGTTTTGGTGGAAAATGGGCCACCTAAGCGATCCAGCGATTCCAGGTGGGCTATAAAACAAGTGTCTTATTACCGTATATAAAGAAGAAGTGAATGGCTTTGGGCAATTTATTTTCAGTGGCTCAAGCCTTCAACCAGCCCATCACTCACTCAATATCTGGCAGGAGAAGGAAAAGGAATCCACTTTTTTATGATAGATTGAAAACTGCATGACAAAACAGAGGCCAAAGTGTGCCCTGGGCTATGCAGAGACAAATAGTGCTCAAATATCCCTCGGGTTGATTTGGTCAGCCAGATCCCATCCCATGTAAATGGAACAAAACAAGTGCCTGCTGAACTCCCTGGTCACTGTCTCTGTTAACTTTATATCAGCATCCAGATCTCCCTGCTTTGCCATTCCATCCCCATTCCTTTTCCCAGCAGAATGGCTGCTGCCTTTCCAACTAATTCACTTTATTTGCTTCAGTGATTGTACCTGGCATCCTCTCCCGTATCTTCGCTTGGGCTTTCCTTTAATTCTCCCTCCTCTCTGACTTTCTCAGAATATGTTCTCCACGGTATTAAGGATGGATTTACTTCAGAACAGGGAAAACGAAAAAGTCATGAAAATCCTTTACAGTTCTAATTAGAGTTGAGTAATGTGTGTAGACAGCCAGCCTTACCTGTACCAGTAAATTGAGGATTTGGGAATCCACGTGCCTTTTGCTTTATTACTCAGTGGAGAACTGTGAAACTTTCTATTTAATTATTACCAGGAACAACGAAAGCAAGGAACAACTGCCATGGCACAGTGCAGTGGGCTTGGGGAGCTTAAATAGAGGATTTGGGGATAAGCCAGTCCTGCCTTATTTGGCCTCATTTTTCTCTGACTTCAGACAAGCCACTTCCATTTTTCTGCCCCTGACTCTTTGCATGTGACAGGCAATTAAATGCATGTGTGTCTTGTGTGTAAATGTGGGAAGTGTTTTAGGAGGTGGCAAGTTTGCCAGGAATCTTGGCAGTGGTGCTCAGGTACAAAGATGAAGGATGAGAAATAGGAGGCAGTAGAGACCCCACAGGTGGATTCTTTTCTTTCCCAGAGAATTCCCACAAGACCTCATGCAAGGCAATTTATTCTGTGCCTCAATTTTCCATCTCTCAAGTGGGCACTACAGGCAATACTTTAATTTCTTTGGTGTATGTAACCAAGACTAAAACCTTGATGGAACCCTGAAGCTTTGAAAATTAAATGGTCTGTCACCCAGTAAGTTGTTTTCTTCATCAATAAACAATTTTTCTGGCAATGGAAGAAAGGAGACAAGAACGAATCTGAAAGGAAGGGTGTTAATAGGTTAAAAGGAATCCTCCCACCTTTCCAGAAGGCAATGCACGTTTATCTGAATTGGCTGATTGGAGTTGGTTATGGAAATTAATTGTTAATATCTACACATGCTTTATTCTGTTACAAAGAAGTCACAAATCAAATTAGGACAAAGGTTTCTCTTTAATTTCTGTCTATTCTACTCCTTTTTTAATTACTTCACTTTATATAGTTTTTCATCTAAATCTGACAGCTTATTAAGAGGCTTGAAACCCACAAATTTGCGTTTTTCTAAAGCCCACAATGAGAAGAATTGCAAACAGTTCATCAATATATATATTTCTTCTGTATTTCTAGTGACAGATATTTAAACCTTAGCTTCAGTCTCTCCACAGTCAACATTTGGGCAAATCCAGCTCCTTTCTTTACATGGTTGAGCACTTACAGAGTCATACATAGGGGGCAAACACATCACAACAGCTGGGCTTTGTTGGCTTAAATCAAATACAGACATTTAAATTGATGGTGGAGGGGAGCAGAGCCCCTGCAACAGCAGGGGAGGTGAATATTCTGCTCTCCTGACCTGCCTCTATACAGAAATTTAAAGAAAGTGGTAAGAAAAACACGTTTGTGTTTACAGCAGATATCACCCACGTTTGCAGCAGATATTACCCACGTTTTCCAAAGACCAAAGGATCCCTGGAGAGTTCAAACAGGGAGGTGTTGTGTGAGTGCAGCCCATGGAATGATAAACACTCCTGGGATAATTTAGATGTAGAAGGCGCACCGAGAAACACAATTTCCACTGCAGCAAGGCTGGGGGACAGGAGTCTGGGTGGTGCTGTTTGTTCCCTGAGTGCAGCAAGGCTCTCACAGAGACAGCATCCATTCCCTGTGCCAGCATTTCGTACCTTTTTGAAGTAAGGATCTGTTCCCTTCATGGAAGAGGCTGTCACAGTTGGACAAAGGACCTCAGCAGATTAGATTCTGCTTCTTCTCCACTCTAAGGCTCATTATTTCCTTACTGATAAATTCTTCTTCCAGCACAGCAGCCCTTACTTTTTTTTCTTATTCCCTTACTATCCCTGTGGGCACTTTCATTTGAATTTCTGATTTTTTGGGAATCCAGCTGATTCTTTAGGCAGGTGAAATAACATATGCAAGAGAACTTGGCAAATAAATGGGAAATAAGAAAACTCCAAGTCAATTTTTTGTGAGCATGTCATAAAGCTTGTTTTTTTCCCTAGCTTCCTCGAAATCTGCAAAAAGCAAAGTGCTCTGCCCTTTCAAGTCATGCTTTGTAACCACTTCTCTGTTACAACCAGATTTTTGATTGCAAAGATGGGAAAGGCTATGAAGGAGAGGCAAATGTGTGGTTTCATCTGCCTTGCAGGCCCCAAAATAAGCAGCCAAGGAAACCTCCAGTGTCCTCTGTCTGCAGCCAGGGATCTGCCCAGGGCAAGGGACAGGAGCTGAATAACCCAACAGAACAGGAAATACAGGGAGAATTTCTGAAGCGTTCTTGTGCTTCTTTGTTTAAGTTCCTTGAGAGTTGAGAAGAATCTCCTGAAATGTAAGTTCTTCATTTTTTATCTAATCTAATTATTCTCATATTTTTTTTCTTGGAAGCACAGGATGGCAGTTTCTGAGAGGCAAAACCCTGGAGAGAATAGATGAGAATCCAGGTGCTGTTGTGCTCTTGTGCATCAGTCTTTACCCCAGTAATGCAGGAGCTTGGGCTGCCCTTGCTGGCCCTCACTAAACCAATGTGTTTTTCTTGAAGAAGCTGGAAGAATACTTGCACATTTCCATGGTAGATCAGCATTTTTTTGGTACAAAACTTTTTGCACCGTTTGCCCGGAGAAGCTGTGGCTGTTCCTGGATCCCTGGCAGTGTCCAAGGCCAGGTTGGACACTGGGGCTTGGAGCAGCCAGGGACAGTGGGAGGTGTCCCTGCCATGGTAGGGAGTGGGAAGATGAACTTTAAGGTCCCTTCCAGCCCAAAGCATTCTGTGATTCTATTTGTAATTTTCTCTCAAATGTTGCTCCACAGGACCCACCCAGCTGTGTCTCTGATACCACTTTTCCATGTTTCTCTGCAGGGCATAGAGGACAAAGATCTTGTGTCTTCCATGGAGAGGAGATTCTTGCCAACAATGCAAAGTAAAGAACAGAATAATGGATGGTGAACAGAATAATGTAGCTGCAGTGAAGCACTCAGCTCTGACAAGTGTCAGCATGGCCAGAAGGCCCCTGGCCATTTCTCTGCTGACTCTGCTTGGGCCAGACCTTTGGTGTGTGTTTAATGGTTGGTTTCTCTCTGGAATAACACAGGAGGAGAAGGACATCTTGCTCTTCCAGCAGTGAGTTTTTTACTTCTTTACTAATTTGCTCCCTTGAAATTTGCACTCATTTCTACTTTGTGGTGAAAGAAAGCAAGCCTGTGCTTGCAACCACCTGTGCTTGCACAGGGTTTTTCAGGATTACACATCAGATTTGTTACCTCTGTCCAATTTAGAGAGACAACAGAGAATTCTGGCTGAATTGAGAGAAATCTCTGGAGAGCAGTCTGGTGCTGGGCTCACCCAGTTGTTTTGTACTGCTGAAAGATGCTGGAGCAACTGGCACAATTAGACATGCAGAAGTATTTGAGCAGCAATACCTACTCACAATGAAACAATTAAGACAACTACCGTAGGTTTTATGTGACAGGACAAATGGATCTCACTCTTAAAGTCTTTGAAAATCTCCTGTAAAAGCTCTAATAATGCATTAATACATTAATCCTTCTAATCCTGTCAAACTACCCAAGTGTTTGTGTGGAGGGGCTGATAGGAGATCTCAGTACTGAGAGGAAGAGCAGCAACCACTTGCTGGAGTTGCTTTTCTAACCATTAGTCTGTGTCAGGTGTTGCAGGTCACAGTGACTGGGGGGCTGAAGGGTGGGATCACATGGAATGGTTGGGGTTGGAAGAGGTCTGTGAAGTTCATCCAGCCCAGCCCCTGCCAAAGCAGGGTCACCTAGAGCAGGATCACACCTGGGCAGGTTTTGAATAGCTCAGAGAAGGAGACTCCACGAGGGATAAGGGAGAAGAAAGATTTTGGAAAGACTCTCTTGACCTCAGCCCTGGAAAACGTTCCCTGACTTGTGCATGCTGCCATTCCTTTTGAATCCAGTAAAATATAAGAGTTTCTCCTGAGTCACAAATCTAAAGGGAGAGGGGCTGTGGCCAGGAGTGATCCAGAGGGGATTGGTGGTCCAGAACTGTCCCAGCCAGTGCCTCTCCCTGACCTCTTACCACAGGCACAATCTGCCACCTCTGCAGTCCAGATGTTTTAGAGAACTGAGCTGAGACTGAACTATGGGAGATGGGCCAAATATCCAATCAAGAAGTAAAAATAGATGTAAATGTAAAGATATTTTGTAAAATCAAAGGTAGAGGTGGCACAGCAGCATTACCATTGAGAAAGGAGAGAAATAAAATAAAACTGTGTTTCTATTTACCTATGCTTAGGTCAGATCCAAGAGGCTTCCCTGATTCTCCATTATCTGGCTGGAAAGCCTTTTGCAATATTGCTTAATCATGTGCCTGTGTCTCCTGCTCTTAGGCAAAGCTCATATTCTTAGAAAACTGTCAGGGGAGAAGATGCTGATTTGGATATACAAGTTCTTAGGGTTTTTTTCCTTTTTTGAAAAAATCTTACCTGATACTCTGTTCCAGCTGCAGCTCTCCACATGGATATCTTTGACACCCAACATAAATTCAAATTAGTTTTAACCCTCCACCCACCAGACTCCTGCTGCCTCAAAGCCTTGGCAACTCCTTAGCATGTTGTTAACCTGTTGGAGGATAACAAAATCTTTTCTGCCTGGCATGGCAGTGCTGAAGTCTCAGTGTGAAGCCTTTCTTCCAGAGCCAGCCTTGCATTTCACAGCATCCCAAAATTGCCAATCACATTTATACAATAATATACATGTCACTGATACAAGTAGCTCATTAATAGCTCTTAATTGAGACTAGACTCAATGGCTAAGCAGCCACTTGGAGAAGATAATGGGTGTGAGGTGAGTGACCTCTGCACAGTCTTTGAGAGATTTCAGAGTGCCTGGTTTTTTAGAAGAGTCTGGGGAAATTATCCACAAAATACCTGTCATATCTCACTGAGAATGGGATACCTGGGCTAGCTCAGGAAAAGAAAAACAAAACCAAATCTCAATTTTAGTTTTTCTGCATTTTAGGTCTTGATCTGAAAGCCAAGGCTAATGCTTCTTTTCCTAATTTAGAGGTACATGGATCCCTTGAGGTCTGTGAATTATGTACATGTGAGTCTACTAGTACTGCTGGGAAATCCAGGACACCCACAAGCAAAGACTGTGCCTTCTGTGTTTTCCCAAATGCACAAGGCAAAAAAAAAAAGCTTTGGAATCCAGTCCTTCAGTACAGCAGAGCCCATGGGATAAGAGGATGTCTCTATTTCAGGAGACACTTCTGTGGAAAATGCTGCCCTGACCCTCACCTGGACTATTTATGCTGATTTGCAGCAGATGAGTATCTGCCTCTCTATGCCTAAATATTGTAAGGACTCACATTTAGCAGACAGAGAACGAGATGGAGGGGAGAGGTTATGCCCTTTATCCTGTGAAAATTTTTAAAGGGAAAGTTTCTTGACAAAACACTGAAGTTTTTTGCTGAGGGATGGTGTGAAAGTGTTCCCAGGAAAATGCAAAGCAGGGTGAGAGTGTCATGCTGGGGGGGTGCAGACCCTGTCCCTGTGAGAGCAGCCTGGAAAATCAACAAGGACAAGTGCTGCTTATGATCCTGAAATAAATTGGGAGTGGAGTGACTGGAGGATGGAGCATTAGGGTCAGGCAGGGAGGCTGCCAAGCCAGGCTGGTGATGGGCAGTGCAGGGGACAGGACAACATCTGGATGTCCCAACACAGGGATCACCTCCAGCAGCACCCCAGCAAGTGACAGCCACACACCTACCACAAACTTTTAATGGAGGCAGAAAATCCCTTCTCTAAACGCAGCCATTTGGCAAGCCGCTGGCAGGATGGGGCTCTGAGCAGCCGCAGTCCCGGCAGTGACTCAGCCGGGACTCCACAGGGATTGGGAAACCGGGATGGTGATTCAGTGTTAACAAATCTCTCCCTGCCAGGAGCAGGTTGTAACACCCAGAACAACCTTTGGCATGCACCAGAAATATGTTCATGCAGCTCCATTGAAGTGCACGCTGTGGGAGGGCTGGTGACCTCAGCTCCTGCTTCTGATGGCTGAAGATGTTGACGAAAATTAAGGTTATCGATTGCAGTGATTCTTCTCAATCAGCCTATTAATGCTCGTTTTATGTAACAGGACAAATAGATCACTGTGTAAAGTCTTTGAAAATCCCCTGTGAAAGCTGTAATAATGCTTTAATGTATTAATCCTCTTAATCCTGTCAGACTCCCAAAGAATTTCTGTAAAGGCTGACAGAAAATCTCAATACTAACAGCAGAACCAACAGCAGACACTTTTCTATAGGTGGTTTTTAACTATTTGTTGGTCTCCTCACTTTCAGATATTCCAGAGCTGGCAGTGAGAGAACTGCAGTTTGTGGAACTCAGGGAAAGATTTTCAGCTATTTTGGGGGTTGGATTGTTCTTCATTTACATCATGTTAAATCAAAGCTACTGCTGGCTGTCACCATGAGGCTGAGGGTCAGCATTTAACCTCCTCTTCTCCTGCATCTCCCTCCTTTCTGCTGTGCTCCATGTGTCTGCACTTTGCCTTGGTCACCTTTCCCTGGTCCTTGCCAGGCACTGGAGTTCCCCAGCATGTTCCCATGGATGGTGATGCACATCCCTGTGTCCCAGGGCATTCCAAGCTCCTGTGGGCTCCACACGCCCTGCAGGCTGGCTCTGGGAGCTCCAGGACACAAACACTCTGCCACAGTGCCTAGGTATGTCTTTGCCCAAGTGCTGGAGTGTAGAGAATAACTTTGGAAAGGGAAAAATCAGATAATGAAATGTTAGTGACATAATGGCAGTGCTCCTTTGAAAGGTGGCACCTCCACCCTCAGGCATGTCCTCAGCAGTCTGTAATTTAGATGGAGCTGAAGCATTTAGTCAGTAGGATGTTGTTTTTCTACCTTCACCTTTTCTTTAACTCGTAAAGAAAATGACATTCTATGTAAAATGTAATAACCAATAATGAATCCTTTAAAGTGCAACATTATCTTTTCAGCACACATTTCCCCTGCACCTCTCCTAATTATTTGATTAAATATGTGCCTTAGTAGGTGTAGTGTTTGCTGGAGTGATCAGGGTGAATTCATTTTCCTTGTACTGAACAGAAGACAGGGTATTTTGGGGATCCTGTGCAGTTACGTGCCTTTGTGATAGAGGAGGTAAAAACAATGACAGCTTTGCAGTATCAGAACAGCCTGTGTATTAACTCCAACTCTGCTCTGGATTTCATTTACAGCAGTGCAAATGGATGGTAATTTCAGTAAATCAGCAGGCTTGGTTTGAACATAAAATCAGAAACTGCATGTTCCTCCCTGCCATCACTGGCATGGCTGGTGTCCCAGAACCTTCCTGGCCAGCTGGTTTAAAATCAGATTTTTCCATTCAAGGTAAAGCCACTGGAATTTTAAGTTCTATCTCAGTATTCATAGAATCCTAATATTAGAAAATGGTTTGGGTTGGAAGGGAGCTTAAAGTTCATCCCATTCTAACCCCCTGCCATGGCAGGGACACCTCCCACTGGCTCAGGCTGCTCCCAGCCCCAATGTCCAACCTGGCCTTGGGCACTGCCAGGGATCCAGGGGCAGCCACAGCTGCTCTGGGCACCCTGTGCCAGGGCCTCACCACCCTCACAGGGAAGAATTTCTTCCTTGTGTCTGATCTAAATAGGCTTTTTTTAGTTTTAAATCATTACCCCTTGGACTATCACAATAGGCTCTGTTAAAAAGTGGGTTCCAATCTGTTTTATAGCCACCTTCAGGCACTGGAAGGTGCTGTAAGGTCACCCTGGAACTTTCTCTTTTCCAGACTGAGCAGCCTCAACTCTCACACACTGAGGGAAAATCCCTTCTCCCTGGATGCAGCTTTCCCTGCTGGAGCAGTGGTGAAGGAGAAGAAGGTAACTTCCCAGTCTGGAGCTGCAGAGAGGAAAAAATGGACAAACTTTGTGTTCACAAATGGAAATGCACTGCTGGATGAGCCTGGGTCCATGTGCTGCTGTTCTCCCCTTTCCTGTGACTGTGTCTCCTTTGGTCTGGGCTCCTCACGTGCACACAGAACTCCCTTTAGGCTTCAGCTGGGAACTCCTGTGATGAGCAGTGGAAAACACCAACAAAGGAAATCTGGGGATGTGCTGGGATCCACCCACGGTGCACTCACCACACAGAGAATGGACACACAGTGAAGAGAGACACAGAGATGCCTGTGAAGTTCTGTAGCATCATTTCTTGTTTTCTGGTTTGATATACATGATGTGCAAAAGTGTACAGTTTACAGGTTTTCATGTAAAGATCAATGTTTTCCCGAGGTAGGCAGAATAATTATTTTCTGACAAGGCTTAAACTCTGAGTCACCATCAAAAGACAAAGCTGCCACTCTGGGAGGCAGCTCCCAGGACAGCATGCCCATCTCTGCTCTGTGCTGCCCCGGGCAGAGCCTTGCTGGGGTGTGCATCTCCCCACTCTCCCCAGCAGATCGAGTGGCTCAGCCTGACTCATGCATTTTCCACTTTAGCCTGTGCATTGATAGTTTATTCAAGCTCCTTTTGCAAGAATAGCATTCAACATTTTCTTGCTTAATGCCTTGGCAACAGCATTTTTCCTTTTTTTTTTTTTTTGAAAGTGGTACAAGATGCTGTGCCAAGAAAAATCTAATGCTCATCCAAAAGGATTAACTGGGTATCATAGCAATATCCTGCCATTTACCCACAGAAGAATGGAAATAGTTTCCTTTTGTGTAATACATTTGAGAGAGTATTTCACCTTAACTTTTATGTTGAGACTGTTTGTAGTCCAGAGATAAGTCTTTGCAAGGAAATCGATAATAATTCATGCATGCACAACTCACATCAGCTTCCACAGGACATTAGGTTTTGTATTAACATAAGTGAAAATTGGAAAGTTCCTTTTTCGATAGAGTAGAGGTAACTACTGTTAAATGCTGCTTCACGTGTGTGTGAGTCCCACACGAGGAGGCAGAGTATAAAATATGGCTTTTTAGGTGCATTGTTTCCTACAAGCTTTGCTCTGCAAGTGCTTTCAAAAGATGGCATCAGGGATTCCTGACACAGACTGGCTTAGTTAGAGATACCCAGGGATGGAGGATTCACCTGGAGAATTGTAAATGACCAATTTGTCATTATTTTCCCTGTTGATCAAATAAGGATGAGAAATCAGGGAGTTCACAGGTCTGGGACTGAAAGGGAAAAAAATGTCTCTTTGGTACCATAAAATGTCTCTCTAATTAGCTGGGGAAAGTCAACAGAACATAGAATTTAAGGCAGATAAAATACCATGTGAAAAACAGGCAGTGTACTAGGGAGTACAGACTGCCAATTGTTTTACATGGAACCTCTGCTGCTCCTGATGCTTGTGTTCACTGGCCTACAAAAGAATGAAATAAATATGTGGTTAAAAGAATAAAAGATAAAATATGGAGTCTTTCACTGTTTTGTGATGGGTTTAAAATCTGGGCCAGGTTGGCAATGATCTGTGACAGGTCAGTTCTGTAGCTCAGGTTTATTATGCTGAAAATCTACACTGCCAGGCATATTCCAACGTGAAAGCAAAGCTCTGCTACAGCCAGAATTGAAACCTAAAAAAGCTTTCTATCAGTAAATGTCCATGCTTCCCCACCCTAAGATACAGAAATAAATAAACCAATCCATCGAGAGTCCCTACAAGGCACAGAGGGAAGTGTAGCTACAGCTCCTGGTTTTGTGCTGCTGGCTGTGAGGGTGCTGAGCTCTGAGGAGTGGCAGTGCCAGTGCCCAGGGCACAGCCAGCCCCTGGAGCAGCTCAGCACAGCCCTACCTGTGCCTCCCCTCACACATGTCAGAACACGAGTGGTTAATTTATTTGGAGAGGGTTTTATCCCTCTGCTGGGTAGGTATTGGATGAGGTTTATCTATTTTATCAAATAATGAAAAACCAGAACACTCCGGAATCTGCTGTTGACCCAACTGGCACAAGATATTGCTCTCTGAGTTCTTATTGATGGAAAATCTAAATCAGAGAAGCTGTTCTCTTGCTTGGCGTGAGCTGACTCATGTGTCATCATTCTCACCAGGGACACCAGGAGCAGAACTGGCTCTCAGGACTGCTCTGCTGGGCAGCCTCTCCCAGCTGGGGCTGTGGAAAATGTGGGGCCAACCTCTGGGGAGTATTTCCTCTGGTGTTCAGCTCATTGCCAGGATATGACTTGGCAGAAGTGGCTCCCACCTCATCTTTGTGCCTGGGGACATGCTGGAAGTGGTATTTGAGGTATCTACAACTTTAAAATGTAGGTTCTTCATGGAGACACCCCAAATCTTCCATGAAAAAAAACATAATCCATATCCTTTATTCCTTTTGAAGACCCTGGCTATGGATTTTCGCTCTACTGCATATTTCCAAGCCCCACAGCCACTCAGTGGAAAAGAGAAGAAATCTCTACCCATGAAATCATATGATCCTTCAATGGAAAAATATTTATGTTATAGAGATGATTGGTTCTGTGGTATATTTACACTATTTTATAGAGACATCATGTGGGGTTATATATTTACTTCAGTAATTATATGCTTCATGGTGCTCTGAGAAGAAGGGGGAACAGCCAAGAATAATTCAAATAAATATTAAGGCCTTGACACAACTTGTATTGCAGTGATGTGGTTTCCTAAGACCAAAAATTTCCCCAGCTCTTTGGTATATCACGAAGGAATAATGAATGCAAATGCTGTTGATGATGACAGTCATTAAAATTCTGCAAATGAAAAATGACTCACCCCTTCGTTAATTCCAGCCCATTGCAGAGGGAACCTGTGAATGCCTTTGTCAGTGACACTGTTAGCTTTGGAAAAGTGAGAAGAAGGCTCCTGAGCAGCTTTTCTGCTCCTGGCAAACTTTATCCTTGTATGGTAGCAAGTTTTCTGGCTGCCAGGATGATGATGATGATGATAAAAGCCGTTTAACCACCTTTGACGTGGGAAGTGTCTCCAAAAATAAAGTCTGTGTGTGGCAGTGGGATCAGGATGTGGAATGAAAGGGTCAGTGACGAGCACAGTGATTAAGAAAGGAATGTCACCTGTGTTCCTGAGGGCATTCGGGGCTCCATTGTGCTGGCTTTTACATAAAGTGTCTCTGGAGAGTTTATAATATAAATAGGGAAGACTGACAGAATATGAGGACTATTTTAGGGACAGAGGGTTGGAGAAGGGAAGGATTATGATGCCTCTTGAAGCACGTTGGGGCTCTAGTGGCAGGCCAGCACCTCCTTGGGGTGGCTGCTCCATCAGCAGCGCGTCCCAGTGGATCCTGGGGTGCCACGGGGACTGCAGAAGGAAAGGGAGATGGGAAAATGGGGAATTTGGGAAGCTGCTGTTGGAGCAAAATGTCTTCACTGCTGTAGGATGTCTCTCCATAGCTGGGGTGGTACAAACAGACCAGAAACTGGAGGCCAAGTTGGCTGGGAGCAGCAGTAGGAATAATTTGTCTTTGACAGAGCTAAAGTCCTTCATTTTCATTTAATTGGATAACGTGAGCTACAACCTTGCGATTTGCTAATTTGTTGCACTGGAATATGATTAGAAGATGTTTTGAGACTCGGTGATGAGGAATTTTAATAAGACATTTCTGAGGTGGGGTTGTTCTGACACCAAGGATTTTGTTACAGTATTTTAAGCTCATTGTGACTCTAATGATGTTACAAATGTGGAAGTGAGATAAATATAAATGAATTGCTATTGAACCAATCCAACAGAAACTTTTAAAGTGTTGTGGGACATATGTAAATGAATATGTAAATTAAGTGGTTTGGGTTATAAAAGGACATGTCTGAGGAATGGCTCTTTGGAGGTTCTTTGAATCAGCATCAAGGATGCTGATCATTTGGAGCTTTTACATATGTTAATCATCTTGTTCTTCCAGGCCAAAGAGGCTATGAAAATAAAAGTGCTAACAGCCTATTACCAAGTTGTTTGCAAGAGTCCTCATAATAGAAACATTAGCAGTATAGCTTAATTTCTACTTAAATAAACCTGCAGCTTTCTGTAATAACTGACTCTGATTAGCTGGAATTGGATCTATCTAAAATAACCAGTGTGATTAAACCTTATCTTATCTTATCTCAGTTTAGTCTGACAGTCCACAGAGGGTTTGAAAGGGAAACAAGTTGTTTTAGGGGTGATAGATAGGAAGTAGCTAAGGGAAGGTGACAGAGGAAAGTGTGAAGAGGTCAGAGGGGTGGGTAGAGAAAATGACGTTTGCAGCAGTGTTTTGAATTAACAGGAACTGCCTTGATTGCAGATTTCCAAGCAGAAAGCAAACTTGTCAATCAGGACACAAGATGTTGAGTGGGCTTGCTTGGGTTGGCTCTGTGGACTGTCTAAATATAGAACAAAAATCAAGTTTTTTTTTTACCAATAGGTGACAACATCAGAAGTCTCAGACTTAGGGAAAAGTCTGTTTCTTCTCATTCATTGTGTAAGATTCTAAGAAAGCAGCCCTGTGATGACTGTGCAGTTCAGTCACCCTCTGCAGCAGCTGCTCCACAGGTGATGGGACAGTGCTGGGCTCTCCTTGCACTTGGTTGCTGTTTCTTGGTGAATCCCAGGTCAGGTTTGTCTTTGGGAACTTCCAGCTGTTGAGGAATCCTTTCAGTGCAGGTGGCTGCAGTGCCAGGATGAGCTCCAGGGTTGGGAGCCCAAGGCAAGAGGCTGTGACATTGTAAGGACTTAAAGAATGCAGGTGCCTGCCTCAGAACAATGTCAAGGCCACAGGAGGAACTATAGGATAAGATAAAATAAGCCACCACAGCAGGAACGAGATAGGAGGAGAGGAATCTGAAACAGCAAGGTGCTAATTCCAGGCCTAAACGAGGTGAAGGTTTGGTTAACACTCCAAACAAAAATTCCTGCTGTGCAGACTGTGGGAAAGGAAAGACAACCACTGCTTGCATCCATGGCAGCCCAAGCTGTGGGAACATCTGCAACCACCCCCTGGGTACCCAGAACTTGGACTGTGCAAAGGTGGCACCTCCAGAAGGACAACCCTGGACTCCCATCACCAGGAAGATTGGGATGAACAGGGACTAATGGGATGCTGTGGGAGCACAGCAGGTGTGGCATGTCCATGATTTGTGTAAGCCTGGTATGTTTTACCTGGCACCTGCGTGCTGCTGCTGCCTGGCCATTGCCACCGCCACAGCCAGTTCTCCTGGTGGCCCAGAGTGCCACACGTGCTGCCGTGGGAGGGTTTTGTGGCCCTGGTGCACATTTCTCATCCCCTTTGGTCCCAGATGCCTGTGACTGCAGCAGAAGTTATTCAGCAAGGCCTGGCTGATGCCCGTTGTTTCCTTGCACACCAGCTCCAGTGGGTTCTGATGGAAAAATCTCTCCTTGGCTTTCTTTAGCTCTTGAACGTCTTGCTTACAACAAGCAAAGACCAGCAGGAATGATGCTCCGGGGCTGTTGGGAATGCAGGCTTGCTTTTTGCAGCTTTAGTCCCTAAGGGTGGATGAGTTTTTATTCTTATCACTGTTCAGTTTTGCACTCTGCTGAGGGGGATTTCTCTTAGATCTCTTGGTCATGAGTGGTGGGAAGGAAAACTCAAGTTTTTCCCACTTGGAAATCACTGAAGCAAGGAGTGATGCCACCAGTATTTCCATACAAAATCTTTTATTTTTTTTTTTTAGTCCTTTGAGGAACACTCTTCCCCCAAGCTTGACATTTTGAAATAATAACATCTAATCTAGTTTCTGATGTATTTAACTGAAATCTAATTTCCATTTTTTTGTCCTGTAAAGAACAATTGGCTCTGGGGATCCCTGATAAAGCTGTGGGAGGGACCCCCTGCTTCCATATGCAAGGAAATAATCAATCTGCCACCACGAGCTTACACTAATATCTGTGGTGATTGCAGCTCACGTATAATGAAGACAAATCCTGTTCTGCTGAAAGATCAATAATTCAAGAGGGAAAAGGGGGAGCCAGGAATGGGGGACAGAGACTGCATCAGCCCCTGCCAATGAAATGCTTTTTGAAAACAATGAGCTTTAAATATAAAGTGTAGGACAATTACTGAGAATTACTGAATGCCCTACGGGTATGAAGAAGACCCTGTGAATACAGAATATCCCCTCCCACCCCTTCCAAAATCCAATTCCTGCTAGGAGCTCCTAGGAGAGGTATTTAGAGCCTATTAGAATGGCAAGAAACCAGCTGTTAATCAGCATGCTAATCCTGGGGTGACATCTTGGGGACCAGTGGTGCTACCTGCATATGTTAGAGGCTGAGGAAGCTGAGCTGGCAGCCTGGCTCTGATTTCCTCAGCCTGCAGCACCACAAAGCTCTGGCATTTTCTGGGGACTAGGAGGCATCCAGGGAGGATGGAACAAGCCCTGGATGTGGATGTACAGGTTTTGTGGTTCATTTGCAGCAGGCTGCCCAGGGGAGTGGTGTAATCAGCATCCCTGAAGTGTTCAAAAACCCTGTGCATGTGATGCTTTGGGGACATGGGTTTGTGGTGGACCTGGCAGTGCTGGGGGAACAGCTGGACTCGATGACCTTGATCTTTTCCAACCTAAACCATTCTCTGACTCATGATAAAATGGGAATGTGCTGTGTTTGCTCCCTCTCAGTGCAGGCAATAGTTTGAGGTGAGCAGGGCTGTGAGGCAGCTCAGCTGCCCCTCCAGAGATGTTGGAGGGTGTCCTGTGCCCATCAAGTGATGATCACACAAGACGTGGGTCCCTGGGGTGCAGGGCCACATCTCCTGCCAAGCAGGGATCCTGCTGCTCTCTACCCACACACTGCACTTGCCATCAGTCTTAATATTTTACCATAGACCTCTCGTGTTTTTAAATCTTTATTGGATGTGGGCCTAGGCTGTTGTCACAACATCTCGAATCAGATCAGAGAATTAATGTGAACAGGCATGACAAGACACAGATCAACTTGGAGTTATTTCTCATCTTCTTTAGAGTGGGAAAGGGTTAAAAAGCTGCCTGAGAGTTTCCTTTTGCTGAGACAAGAGAACTAAAGGTGTATTGATTTCAGCTTGCCCCCCCTCTTTTTTTTTTTTGAGCACCACGAGCTTTGTTTTTTGCTTGCCCTGCAAAAGTGATTATTTGACATAAATACAGACAGTTTTCAGTGTTTACAAGTTAGCTGATATAGCAAGTCTCCTTGTCATAGGCTCCTGCAATATAGGGGAGGGCTGAAGTTGCCAGCCTTGAACATTCATGAGTGAATGCCTTCTGCAAAGCAAAAGATTTGTTCCGAAATGGCTGTTTTTTTTCTTAATGAAGAAAGGGAACATCCAGATATTTGTTGCTGTATCTTTTCAGAGCTTGAAATAGATCACAGGGATTCGATTTTAATTTTTTTTTCTCCCCACTGAAAAGGTAGACATATTTACATTATCTCCCTATATTTTCTGAGCCTTATCTCATGGCTCTGAAAGCTGAGGTTTTGAGATTAAAAACTGCCAAACAGTGTGAGACAACAGCAATGTGAGCTGATGTCATTGCACCAACTCAGCTGTATCTTGGTTTTCTTTGGGTATCAGAAGTAAAGGGGTAGGGAAGTTCTGCTGCCTCCTCAGGAATATTTTAGTGTGAACTAAATTTTGAGCAGTCAGCTGGAAATACAAAGAAATACAGAGTGTTTGCATGGTTTATGCCCTCTACTGCTGCACCCTTAAAACTGAAGGTAGAGTGAAGTGCTGTGTCTGTGTAAGGGGAGGGTGACAAGGCTGTGAGACAGGCCCAGGAATGGCCAGGTCTGTGCAGGGCAGAGGTTTGAAAGCTGGACACAGCAAAAACTGCTCTGGCTCTCTCCCTGCCAGGACAGGGATCAGCAGTGCCTCATCCCTGGCACTTCATGGACATGAGGGCTGTCAAGGCAGGCACGATTTGCTGGGTGTGATCTTGGCTGGAGTGCCACAAGGACTCTGTTGGCGCATCCAGGGGCTGAGCTCTGGCTCTGGGGGGCACACTGACCCCAGGGAAACTGCCTGCTCCAGGAGGGAGCTCATGCTTCCCTCTCTCTCAAGGAGAAAATTTAATTTCTTTGAGTGGGTATCAGGTTGGAAGAAATGGAAAAGAGACTGTGGAACTTGCTCACAGCTCCCCTAACTCCCTTCAGAACATTCCTGGTGTGTGTAGGCTGAGATCAATTTTATTAAAGGTTAAGCCAGGCTAACAAGTTTCATATCTTGATCCAAATCCTGTCTGTTCTTGCTCTGTGGCTGTCCTTGGGGACCATCCTCTGATGGTGTCTCCCAGTGCCTCCTGGATCAGCATTAGGGTGTGACAGGGTCACTGGCTGTGTCCAGCACTGACCCTCAGCCAGGGCAGCACAAGGAAGTCTAAAGCAGATTTCCATCAGGGCACAGTCCCACAGCAGAAGGGTTCAGAGGAGGAGGCACTGTCCAAGTGGGAATTGTCCTTCTGCCCTTCCTCCTGGCTGAGGGCAGCCTGAGCACATTGGTGAGCATCTCTGGGAAATCATCCTCCCCAGTCCCTGCTGGAATGGTCTGTAGCTGAAAAGAACATCATGTTCCCAGGAGGGACAATCCAGGACCTCCAGGCAGTGCTAAATTCCCCTCAGTAATAACCCTCAATGAATCAGGTGGGAAATACTTCACAAGCTTAAAACACCAAACTACCTGCAGGATTCTCTTAAATGGAAACCCATGAAAGTGGTCATTGCCAATTTATTTTGAGGGACACTGGGAAAGAGATAACAGCAATTTTACAGCATTGCAAAGCCATGGCTTTGTAGTGGAGGGAAACATTATAACATTCATGAGCAAGGTCCTGCTCATTTTCTTTTTCTCTACTCTACAATTGCAATCCTTTCCATCAGCTGAAGGAAGAACAAGAGGCCAGCATCCCATCTGTTAAGCTGAGCTTTGCAAAATGGGAGAGAGCTGGAGACCCAGTGGACTTGCCTGGGATGCAGAGACACAGCAAAGGCACATATGCTGCAGTTCCAACTATGTCATTTTACTGCTATATGTAAAACACCATCTGTGGTGCAGAGACCTCTGCTAGGAGGGAGGTGCACAATCAACCCAGAAAATTGTCAACTGAAGTGCTATAAAGTTCTCTCTAAGTGTCTTCATCACTCATTGCTCGAGAAAAGCACCTAATATCATGGAATGTTGCATTAAAGAGCTAATGGGGATGTAGGGAGCCAAAACCAACACTGGGGTGGATGGCTGCAGCTTTCCTGCCTTTAGGAGCAGGGCTCAGTCCAAACTCCAGGGATTTCACCCAGGAAAAGGGATGTGACTCCACTGAATTTAGAGGTGCCTCAGAGTAGCACCACTCAAAAATGCAGTGAGGGGGCTGCTGTGTGTTTTCCTCATGATTTAATTTGGGCTGTAATATTTTGCTTAAAGACAAATTTTATGGAAAACAGGAGGCCAGAGTGATGGAGTTGTATCCTCCCCTAGCAAGGCTGTAATTCACAATGTTATTTGGAGTTAGTCCCTTAAACTTCACCTTCACATCTTCTGCAGGCAATGGCAGCTCGAAGGCACGAGCTGTCTCCCACACACAGGGACCAGCAACTCCAGTGACATTCACATCCTATTCCTGTGAAGATCTGCCTTGCAAGGAGAGGGAAAGAACTGTGCTTTCCTGAGGTGTGTGATGGCACTCATTGCCACCAGGTGACCTGGTGCAATGTCAGTGAGCCCAGGAGGTGCTGAAGTACAAAATGGGTACCACAGGCACACTGCAGCTCAGCCCTGAAAATGAAACCAGTGCTGCTTTTTGCTTCCCTGCCTCAAAGAGCTCATCAGAATTATTTCCTGATGAGGCAAATGGGAAGGAAAAATCAATCCAAGAGATCCATTCCTTCTGGGCTGGGGTAAGGGGTGAGCAGGGAAAACTCCTGGGTGGTGAAGCAACCACAACCAGGGGAAAAAATCCCTCTGGAGCTTGCAGGCAGTTTGTACCTGTGCTGGGAGTGTAAGGGCAGAGGAACAGAGAGGAAGGCAGGAGGAAAAGACTCTTTTTCTTCCCAGTAGAAGCACCTGTGTTTATTGGGTTTCATCACTGCAATTGGTGGAAGAGAGGCAGTGACAGAGATACCAGCAGAGGGTTCAGAGGGAGTATGAATAGTGAGTTTTGGCCTTTTAGACAGGGGTGTTTGGAATGTGTGCTGTGTTGTGTGATTTACTGCTGGAAAGGTCTAAAAAACCAGTGTAACTTGGGCTTGGACTCAGCCTCTAATCATGAAAGACTTCAGGGCTCTGGAAGGAGTGGCTGTGCTTTAGATCCTCTTGTAGAAATGACACAGGGAGAAGAGCTTAGACAGAGGTGAGAATCCCATGAATGCAGGACTGGGGACACAGGGGACAGAGATGAGGAGCAGGGCAGACAGGGCTCCTCGTGTGGCAGGGTCAGCCACCCTGAGGGGATGCTCAGTGCAGGTTATTGTAAAAGCTGCTTCTCCTGCCTCAGTTCAGTTCTCATTGCTGTGCCCAGGGCTGAAGCCTACACTCAAATTAAGCTCAAGATGAGTAAATTTACTGAGGTAAATGGAGGTGCTGCAGATTAAAGATAAGATTTTTGGTAAAGTGCACAACTCCTTTGCTTCCCTTCCTCTCTGGAGCACACAATTTTTGACCTTTGCTGAGCAAGCTGCTGCCACTTCATCATTATTAAAATATACAGACTAATGACCCTGAGGCTGCAGCCACTGTCCCTTTTCTCCACTGTGGATTTTCCATCTTCTCTCTCCTCATTGGTATCACAGTCTCCACAGGACAGAGGCTGTGCCTCTTCTCTCTTCTCTCTTCTCTCTTCTCTCTTCTCTCTTCTCTCTTCTCTCTTCTCTCTTCTCTCTTCTCTCTTCTCTCTTCTCTCTTCTCTTCTCCAGTGACACGGGGAACCATCAGAGCCAAGCCTGTAATCAAACTGCAATAATCTGCCCTGACTGTAATTAGGCTGCCTTTGCTCTCCTGAAGCCACAGGGCTGGGAGCCCGGGGCGAGCTGGGTGTGCCAAGCCAGGGAACAAACCCCGGCTGTGCCAATTCACACTCTCATTTATTACAGGGAATTAAGATAGCAGCTCGAGATGCTGCTCCTGAACAGAGCACACAAAACGTTCACAGTTCCTCCCACGAAAAATTGACAATGTGTGTAGGATGTAAAGGAAAGGATTGTTGCTTCATTTGAGGTGAGAGGAATTCTGGTTCTGAGCACTGTGCAGAAAGCTGGAGGTTGAATCGGGGATAAACTCGGTCTTTTAAGCTACACCACAGTGACTTTTCTACCACACTGTCTTACCCAAGTGATATGAGGACAGTTATGAGACAAAACATGCCATTCTTATTCTATTCCATTTCATTTTTGCTCTGCCTGCCACTAGTCATGGGGGAAGAAAGGCCATTTTGTGCACTGAATATACCCTGAAGGTAACTTATGCTGAAAGCAAAATGTTTTGGTCTTTCTGCGCTGGAATACAGAATAACTTGAACTTCTTTCCTTGTTTCTCTCCTTTAGTGGAGCCAAGTGCTGCCATTTGAATTGGAAATGTAGCCTGGATACAACATGGAAACCCTCCTGCCATCTGCTCCACCTTGATTCAGTGTAAACCCCAGCAGTGTTAACTCAGGCCATAAAACATAAAACCATCAGCACATTCACCTCCTGATGAGCAATCTGGCACAGGGGCTGAACCCATTCCTTCACCACCAGCTTATTTAATGGGATCAAATTGGGGTTTTTTATTCCCCTGTTTCACACACCATTTGTAACTTCCATCCTCATTCTCATGACCTTTAACCCAAAGATAAAATTGATGCAGGAGATGCTGGTGCATGGTCCTGTACCCAGTGCTGGGGGAATAGACCCTGGGCAGCCCAATTTCTCCTCAGTGTTGGGTGAGGGTCAGTTAAGTTTTGCCCAGTTTTTATTTTGATCCCTTGCCTGAAGCACTTTCAGCAGTTTTGGGGGCAGTGTTTTAGTGCCTATCCCAGTAATATTCAATTCTTTATGATCACTGTAGTTTGGAGAGGGGAAGTACAACTTGTGCATGAAGTCTGAGGGGGGAGACAGATGCCAATCCTGGCTTGTGCCTGCCCTGTGCTGGTTGCCACCTCACTGGCCACCCCTGTAAGTGAATGCCATGCATGTCCATGTAGCAGATTAAAGGTGCCTTTAATGTTCCTATACCATGTGCTTCAAAAAGTCATGAGAGACAGATAGGTAGAGTCCCTTGGCACCCTCTCTAATTCATGTGTTTGTGACTTTAATCCTTGGCTTGATGGTGTTTTAATTGACAGAATGTAAATTCCTTTCTGTGGTAATCCTTCTGGCACGGGGAGATGTGGACAGATGCTCTCAGTTCACGAGACAGCGAGGGGGAGCAGGCAGGAGGGGCTGCTGCTGCTGCTGGAGTATTTACTCAAAATTTCCTTGATTATTTACTTTTGTGCACTTCAGCTTGTGCTTTCCCACTGAAGTTCACCAGGATCGTGTCTCTGCCTCTCTTTCCAGGATTGCTGTGACACAGCAGCAACTTTTTTTTTTTTAAACCCTGGGACTTTTGAGCTCCTCCCAGGGAGATTCTCAAGTAAACACAGGAAAAAATGCTGAATGTCTCTGTGAAAAAAGGAGGAAGCCATATCTGGCTTTTCACTATAGAATGAATTCTTTTGCAGCAGCTTTTAGCTGAGGAAAATGATTCCCTGCCTTTTTTTTTTTTTTCCATCAGGATGAGAATACCTGTCCCTGCTGCCTTAGCCCGTGGGAGGATGCTCAGATAAGGAAGGGTCAGCAATTCCCAGCCCTGGTGCTGTGAAAATGAGGCAGGAGCAGCCAGAGCAGCCTCAGCCCTCCCTCTGTGTCCCCATCCAGGCCTGTCCTCTGGTCATTTGGATCCAGATTAATTCAGTGTCCCCCCAGTGCTCCTAATGCTTGGAAAACCAGAGGAGCTCTTACAAGGAAAGGAGTTCTCAGGAGATGTGTGGACCAGACTTTGCTGTGCTCCTGGGCTAGCTGAACCAGCAGTCATGCCTAAAAATGTAATAAGCTTTAATAAACCATTTAAGAGAGAAATTAGGCAGGCTTTTCAAGGCTGCAGGGAGAGTGGTGTTCAGACAATTTTTAGATTTACTGTCATTTGCAGTAGTTTGGTCTGCCCAGCTTATGTAAGCACATTTCCTTCTGAAACCAGTTTTACCTTTTTGGATTCACCCCTAATGACTGAAACCCAACCATTTTAGTGATTTGTCATACCAGAAGGACCCCCACTGAGTATAATCAGAGTTTTTGTACAGATAGAAATGAATAGCATCTGGGAAAGAATTTCATCTAATGATAGAGGAGTTAATGGGGGTTTATTTAAATATCTTAGTATTTACCAGTTCGAGGCTATGAATAATATTTCCAAGACTTTTAGACAGATAATTTCTGACATTTCCAACCTCCCTTTTTCTGCCCAGTCTCTTTTTTTAGTTTTTCTCAGGGTTCTTCTGTTTTCTTTAAATATCTCTGTCAGACACTGCCCTCATTCCCCACACTGGGAAAGAGAGAAAAGCCAAGGGAATCTCTTTCACTGAAACAATTGGTTTCTTCCCAGCACTGCTGGGTCAGCCACATGATTAGATTTCCCTTAATTGCCTTGAACTGTTTTTTTTTTCCCCCAGATAATTGGATTGTCTGTGGCTCTGTCCCACAAGCCAGGGGCTCAGAGCTGGTGGCAGGGAGGCTGCTCAGGGAGAGCTCCATGGTGCTGCAGCCCCTGCTCTGCCCTCCCAGACATCTCCTGCTCAGTGCCAGAGCAGAACAACTACAGCTTGCATGTCCTTCTTTATTTCTGCTTGATTTACTTGCCCTAGATTCCAAACTTTGACTACTTCACAAGTTGCTGCTGAAAAACAAGTTCCATATGTATTACTGTTCATCTGCATTAGACACAGAATAAAAAAGAACATTTCCACCTGAAGCTGTGTCCTCTGAATTAACTTGCAGAAAGTGCCTGACTGGAAGTGTGGGGTTTGTGCAGGTCCTTCCTCTCCCTCCCAGAAACATCTTTTTAACACTCTGACATGCTGCTGGGTACCAGTGAGGACAGGACACCTGTGCCATCACATCTCTCTTCAGGGATCTCTGGGAGCCAATGAAATGAAAATCCTCTGTCAGTGTGTTGTGAAAGAAGAGCTGAACTTCCAAGCATGAAACTGAGAAGTGAAAGTCAAACAAGCTTCAGGGAGGATTTATTTTCTCCAACACAATCACTCAAGAATCAGAGAGTTTGTCCATTATTTCTTTCGCTGCCTGTCTCCATTTCTAAATTTTTCTTTGTGCATATCACAGTGTCCTGCCTGCTCCTGGGCTGAGATCCCATTCTGGAGTCCCCAGGTGTGCCCTTCCTGAACTCCTCAGCGCTCTCCCGTGGTACCTGGCAGCTGCTCTTTGCACTTTTACCCTCCAGAACCTCTCCCAGGTGGAGCTGAGCTGCCTGTGCTCCCTGGAACAGCATCGGGAGAGAGTGGAGCAGCACATGGGCCTCGGGGGGGCTGCAGGGGGTGGATGCAGCCTCTGATGGCTCCACCTGGCTCGAGCTGGACATGCCTGTCCCTGCCCTCTGCTCTTGCAAAGAGAATGGGGACCTTTATCCAGCACAGGGCTCTGTCTGCCTCATGAATGTCCTCTCTGCCCTGCTTGTCTGGTACAGTGAGAGAGATTGTCACTCAGCACAAACACAGCCATTTCTGACAGAAAGGCATAATTTCTCTTTAGATACACTCAGCAAGTGTCAGGGAGCCGGATATTTACTGCTCTTATGAGACTCAAAGCTGTCCATAATCACATCAGTGCACCACCAGTCTCATGGTGCAAAATCTGCTTAACTATAACTCAGTTCTCATCTGAGTCTGGTCTAGGGAGATTTCCTTAAAGAGCCATTTGAGTGACCCCCTGCTTTTTCCCCAGTCTTCAGACAGCAGGAATGTGAGCAGACACATGAGATTAATGGCACTGGTTGGGGACAGTTCAGGTGCAGTGTGAGTTAAAGAGGAGGAAATTTCATCCCCTGGAAAGTCAAGCTGAAGTTGCCACGTGTTGTGTAATTCCAGCTTTCCAGGCAGCACTTCTCTGGCAAAAATTACTTTTGCTGTGGATCAGCTTCTGGCTTTTCAGCTGGGTACCTTGGTGCTGCCTTTTCCTTCACACCTTGCCATCTACAAACCCCATCTGCTGTTCTGGTGCCAGACCAGTCCCGGCCAAAGGCTGACCGAAAACTGGAGAGCTGTCTAATTTCAGGGAGCAGAGATGGACCCCCAGGGTTAGGCTGACTTTGAAGGGTTGGAAATGCAGGGCACAAAATGCTTTTCTCCCCACAAAGCAGCCTTTGAAACAAGCATTTCCTCCATGAACTGGGAGACATTTCCTGCTGATCTTATAGGGGTTCAAGTGTGGGATCATGGGATCGTTTATATTGGAAAAGCCCTCCAAGATAATTGAGTTCAAACATGAATCCAGCACAGCCAAGCCCAGCACTAACCCATGTACACAAATATCCATGGATTTTGAACACTGCCAGGAATGATGACTCCACCACTGCCCTGGGCAGCCTGTGCCAGGGCTTGACAACCCTCTGGATGAAGAAATTTTCTCTAATACCAGTCTGACCTGCCCTGGTGTAACTTGAGGCTGTTTCCTCTTGTCCTGTCACTGGTTCCTGGGAAAATGAGCATTTCTTGGCATGGCCAAAGGCACTAAGTCCCCACCAGACTTGTTGGGGTTGGGGATCCCATCAGCTCATCAGTGCACTGAGTGCTGATTAGAGCAATTCCAAAAAGCTTTTGGTTTGTAGCTTGACTTCTCCAGTCAATAAAGCAATATATTTCACATTCCAGTCAAGCAGAAATGTTTGATTCAAGCCTAGAAGGCTTTCTTCACTCACAGTTATTCAAATATGCTTCATACAGGTTTACTACAAAATATTTGTACATTTTTCCTCTCGAGGTTACACTTTTTGACCAATTTGCATCTCTGAAAACATCTACCACCTTCTACTCACATCCAGCAAAACCCAGGGCAGAAAGAGCTGTGAGCAGAAGCCTGATGGACAAGTTTTGAGAGCAGTAGTCAAATCTCTCACTTGACTTGATACGCTGCTCAGTTCTCCAGCTTGCTGTTCCTGGTATTGAGATCAAAGGGAAATTCCAGAGGGAAATGCCAGGGGAGCTGCCCTGTGTCCCAGCTGCTCTGAGAAGCTCCTGCCACACACCCTGAAAGGGAACTGTGATATACGAAGAGTGAGTTAACATCTTAATATTTATTGGACCGAGTACTGCTGAATATAACCCCTCACTGATCATGGACTTTACAGCATGGGTTTATTTGTATCATTTTGGGAGACTTCAATGGCTTTTGCATTTTCATTTCATAATGATGAATTACCTGAAATCATTCCTCTCAGAACAGATTCCTCCAGCTTTGACTCCTGCTAGGATGTTTCATTTTGTGTTGAAAATTGCAATAGGAAATTTCCCTGAGCCATTGATATGTCAGACTAGAGTTTATTATCACTCATAGTCCCAGCACACTGGGGCTGTATGAAAGGTTTTGTAAATAATATGACATGGGCAGGAACTCATTTGATGCTGTGATAGGTGGTGAATATTCCCAGCCAGGCAGGCAGAGGGAAATGCAGCAGCAGGAAGTGTGATCTTCCCTAGGAAGAGGCGTTCTCACTCTGTACTGTACCTTGGTAATTAAATCGAATTTTTAGTGGGGAAAGCAGGATTTCAGTGGCTGATAATGGCACAATGTGTTGTCTATGTGTTGCTAAAACTGCTGTTCTTATACATCTCTAATGAACCAGGACACAACTTCTGCTTGTGGTCCCTTAAATTCTGTTTCTGACCTCAATCTGCTCTTCTCCAGGATGAACATTATATTTATATATTATTATTAATATTGCTAATATGTTAACATAACTATATTAAGAACTTCCATCAAATATCAGGTTGTGTATAGGTAGGACACTCGGGATCAATTCAAATGTGTTTCAGTGTTAAATTCACCCTTAAATGTGGTGGTTGCTCCAAACCCCCTCTTTCAATAACCTGTGTAACTCTGGGTTTTATTGAATTGAAAATGAGAGGTACTGCCTGGTGGTGCCTGCCTTAGAGTTACCAAATTTGTGTATACACTGAAAAGAAATTCTGTATTGTCCTAAAACTCCTACTCAGCTCTTATTAAAATCAGGCTGTATCCATTTACCTTTTAGCTTTCAGGTGTACGCAGCAGAAGGAAATTAATTTAAAAATATCCCTGCTTTGCCCAAGCGTCATTACCTTGGTGTCTAATCATAGTCCTTCATTTACATATGAAGAAATTGGCATGTGAAGAGGCAAATTTTCTCATTATCAAATGATATCTAAGTTAGGCTGGAGCTATTGATTTGCAGTAGCTTTAACCTTGATGTGCCACGTGTCAGGTTCCTCCAGTGAGGGAAGGTGTGTGGGATCTCTCCACACACAGCCCTGGATCTGTGGCAAGGATGCTTTCAGCCTGGCCTTGTCTCTGACCTGTTTATTTCAAAATTATTGTGTGCCCACATTTGTGGTAGGAATCACTCAAGCAATTCCTCCTGGGCAGTTAGCTGTTCCAATTATTTTTAAAGGAATTTTGTGCACAGCTCAGTTCTGTATCCTTTCCTCTGCTCAGGGGTCTCCTGACACTTCTTGGTGGTTTCAGCATTAGTTTATATGCAGACAGAGAGCAGATTTAGTCTCCTTCCCTAAGTTTTTGATTCTTTTTGCCAGTGTGTTTTTCATAGCCCAAGTGGTGCTTCCAGCTGGATGCTACTAATTGTTTACTATTCAGCACAGCTAAGAATGAGATTTTATTTTTAGGTTCTGTCACTCTGTGTCTTTATATTTTAAGATAAATGCATCTCTGCTGTCTCCCGTTCCTGAGCTACAAAAATCTAGGTTTCATTTCCAGCTCCTAACTCTTATTTCGTTCATGTATTAACTTAGTCTTTAAGATCTCTTGCTTTTATTTATCAGCTATTTCCAGAAGTGGATTTTATTTCACTGAGTCCCTGAGGAACCTCTGGCATAGGCTGTGTTACAGCCCTCACATTGTAAGGGGGCTGTTGATCCTTAGAATCACAAGATTATGGGATATCCTGAGCTGGAGGGACCCACAGGATCATCCAGTGCCACTCCTGTCCCTGCCCAGACCCCCCAACAATCCCAGCCTGTCCATCCCTGGCAGCGCTGTCCAAACGCTCCTGGAGCTCTGGCAGCCTCGGGGCCGTGCCCATTCCCTGGGGAGCCTGGGCAGTGCCCAGCACCCTCTGGGGGAAGAACCTTGCCCTGATCTCCAGCCTGAGCCTGCCCTGGCCCAGCTCCAGCCCTTCCCTGGCTCCTGTCCCTGTCCCAGAGCAGAGCCCGGAGCTGCCCCTCGGGAGGAGCTGCAGCCCCGGGGAGCTCTGCCCTCAGCCTGAACAATCCCAGTGCCCTCAGCCTTTGTTACCTACAAATAATCTTTATTTGTATCCAGAATGGTCTTCGTGCATTCAGCAGGACCAGTTTCTCCCAGGGAAACTGAGTCATTCGGTGTGTGGACACCATTGCTGATGCTGGGAGGGAAGGGAGGGGAGGGAACACTCAATCTTTCTCCCAGCCTGAAATGTCCCCAGCAGAAGTTGTCTCTTCTGTCTTCATTTCCATCCAAACATATCTCAGAAGGATAAACAAAGGGCTGGAGAGTTTCAATATAAACAAATCCCTTCTAGATATTTTTTTTGTCTCTCCAGATCTCCATTCTGCAAATTATTATGATTTAATAATGTAGCACCATCCATTTTTTTGGCCTGATCTTTTCCCTAGTGATGCTGCAGGCAAGATTTAGACAAAACAGTGAAGAAGAACAATAAAACAAGATGAGTGTGTTGGACCTCACCAGCCACAGGGACGGAAAACTGCGAGAGAAATCTGATTTCTTGGATGTCTCAAAAGAAGGCTGCAGGAGAGGTCAGCCAGGTGGGACCAGAAAGAAGAAAAAAAGATCTCCTGGAGCCAGGCACTAATATATGGTTCACTGAAAGCTTTGTAAATATTTTCAAATTTAGCCTTAACTTTTTTGAAGTTATTTATTGAAGAGGCTGAATCAGTGAAGCTGCAGCTGATTGCACTGTGGGCAGTTGTATACAGCTGTATCCAGCTTTACAAGTGAAGCTTGTTCTGCTTGTAATAGCTTTTCTAACCTGACTGAAAAGCTTTTCTCCCTGTTGCCATCCTCTTTTCATATTTTATTTGTTATTGTATTTCATGCGGGGGGGGACGACTATCCTTATCTTGTACCATTCTAACGTTGTCATGGGAAACTGGTTCCAGAAAGGCAATTTCTGTCCCTCTTTTTCCCTCTTTCCCGCAGTCTCAGGTGTATTTACACAGCCTGTGGCCTCCTCTCTGCACCTGCAGCTCTGCCCCCAGGGCACATCAGTAACACTAAGCCAGAGCCATCCATGCTGGCCCAGCAGTTGTGAGAGGAACAAAACGATCCCACCTGAAAGTTAAGGAAAGTGAAGTGTTTATCTGACTGCTTCTGTGTTCCACTGAGAAACTGTCTGCCTTAAGACAGCTGTTGCAACTATTGAGCACCTCAGACCCTTTGTGGTGCCCAGTGTTCCTCAAGGGTTGAGCTTTAGATGAAAATAATTTCTAGAAGATACTTTTCCTTTCCTTGCTGCAGCCCTGGCTGCCCAACTGCCAGTTTGGAACTATCAGCACGGACAAGAAAGAGCTGGATCTGGTGTCAAGAAAGAGCTGGTATGGGTGTCACAAGATGGGATTTTCTTTCAGGATTCTCCACTGATGGTTTGGGACAAGTCACCCCATCGCTCCATGCCTCAGTTTCCCTGACTGTAAAATGAGGAGAATCCATCTTCTTCCTGACCCCTTCCAGCAGCCACAGCTGGGAGGCACCTGATAGAGAAGAACAGGGCTGGTGATCATTGCTGCTGCTGTGCAGGCCCTGGCTTTTCTGTGTGCAGGCACTGTCAGGTTAATTCTTGGTTGGCTGTGTTGTCACTGGTTTCAAATTCCACACTTAGAGCCTTTTCTCTTGTGCTCTGCAGTCTGGCAGAAATCTCCCTTCAGACAGCCAAGCCACGGGCTCATCAACTCATTTAAAACCTAACTCAAGTCCTTTTATGCTTTTTTTCCCGCCCTGCCTAATCTCAGTTTATTCCTGCTTTATGTGCTTATCCATGAGCTTCACGAGGGGCTTGTTTTCCTGCCTGGCTCTGTGTTTGACTCTGGTGAAAGGCACTATATTAAATCTGTAATAAAGTGTGTGTAAGCGATTCCTGTCACACTCTGCACCAGGGAGCACAGCCCATTATGCAAATGGTCACTGCAAGCTTCCTATAAACTGCAGATACTCAAAGGGCACTGCCTTTCTATTGCCCCCAGCCAGCACAACAGGGGAAAGGGCTAGCGAGGGTGTGGAAAGGAAGGTGCTTTTATCAGGTTCTTGCATTTTGTTCCTCTCAACAAGTGAAAATCCCCTCAGGAGGCAAAGCAAGGGGTTATCATCTCCAGTTTAGTACTGGCTAAGATGACCTGAACTTAGTGAAGCTCTTTGTGGCCAAGTCTGCTGGATTTAGGAGGTTATAGGAGGAAATGTTTCAGCCTCTTTAGCCAGGAAAGCAGCCAGTGTTGTGTGGGCTTCAGTGCAGGTTTCTATCCCTGCCAGGGCAAACTCTGCTCTGGATTCTGGTGCTGCAGGACTGGAAGGTGGAGAGCAAGGTCAGAGAAAGGAAAGATGTTCTCCCTTCCCCACAGCCAGGTAACCCTGACCTGCCATGAGCCTGCAATGGAGTGGTCCAGCTATTGCACAGATCTGCTTGTAGCTACCCTTCAACAAATATTGCCAAAGCCATGCCACACAGATCCCTGGTGCACAGTCCTGAACATCCACAGTGGCTTCCAAACCATCTCATCCTGTCAGGAGAGAGATCCACATCACAGGACCCAGGGAATCACTCAAATCTGCTCACGTTCGTTGAGGTGCACACCCACAACACAGCAATGGCCCATGATTAGACACATAAGTGGTCGTCCACTGACGAGTTCCAAATAATGGACACTTCTGAGAAAGTGGCTATCTGCTGGCAGAGAGTTTGCAAACAGAAAAAGAGAGAAAATTCGTCAGCTAAATGATTTATTTTGTCTTCCCCTGTCATTTTCATGGCAAAACCAAACTGTGCATAGCTCCACTAGGCAGTCTCTGAGCTTTGCACTTTCTCCCTGTGATTGTCATGCATATAATATCTTATTACATTTGATATTAATGGCAGAGTTGTGCTCAGGTATTGAAAATCCATATGGCCCTGCAATATTTACAGTATGACAAAGTAATAAGTCACAGCACCAGCCTGCTGCCGTGCACTTCCAGCATTTCCCCCAAAGCCTGGGCAGGGTGTTGGGAGAGTTTGGCTTTTGATTAGTCAGATTTGTGGCTTTTGGTGGGGTAGTGTGAGGGTGGGTGTTGCTCTGCATATGTTGCAAAGGCTGAGAGCAGAGGAATGGTTCAAGTGTGGCTCTGGTTGATTTTTTGGCCTCACTTGTTGACAAAGCAGATGGAGAAAACCTCATGAGGAGCCCTCACTCTGGTGGGGCTGCCCTGTCTGAGGGGGATGTGCATGGGCAAGGAAGGAAAGGGATGTGGGAGCATTCCTGAGCTGCTGAAATGGTTTCAGGAAACAAGGCTGTGACCCTGGAAATGCTCAGGAGCTGTGGAGACCAGCCAGGAGCCAGGGTAGTGCAGCAGGCAGGGTGCAGATGCTTGTCAGTGGCATCTTGGTAATACACCTGCCAAGGAATGGACAGAGTGTGAAGTTTCAGCTGTCAAGAGTGGGGATAAAATGAAGGTGATAGTGAGAGTTTGAGCAAAGGTCTAGATCTGAGAAGGGAAAAAATAACCCAAACCCTGGGATTTATCTGCAGCTTGGTATAGCTGTGTATGACCTGGGAGGGGAGGGAACAGGGGGAGGCTGGGGATGACTGACAGGGACTGGACCTCAGCAATGGGAAGGAAATTGCTGTTGTGAACAGGAGGCAGAGATTGGAGGCTGCAGACAATCTTGGGGAAGAAGGTCAGGAATTCAGGAGGAGTGTGACTAAAGCTCCAGCTCCCAGGGAGAGTGAGCAGCAAAGGAGCAGTGTGCTGTGCCCTCGTGACCCCCAGGCACGGCAGGGAGGTGTCTGCTGCTGCTGCTGCTGCTTTTCTCACAAAGCCATGGCCAGCAGTCCCCAAACTTGCGTGTCACAACGGTGTTAATCCTTCCCTCCCTTCAATTTGAACCCCGGGAACTCAGCCCTGCCCCACAGAGCCTGCAAAGATGCTGAGTTCCACTCTGGTCAGGGCTGGGTGATCCCTCACTGCCCCACTCTCCTTCCACATCAGATGGGGTTTTATAGGACAGGAGCCTGCTGGCACCTGCCACTTAGGCTTTGCTCTCATTTCCAGCCAGAAGATTTCTTATCATGAGGAAAACTTATAAATCTGAAAAACTTTGCAGAGACTCTGTTTCTTGGGGCATGCAGTGGAAATGGGATCTCCTCCTCCAGGACATGATGGCCTTTTCCAGGGGACAGTTTAATCTTTTAGAGACAGATAAATATGAGACTGGGTAATCTGGTAATACAGCAGAAGATGAGGGGAGATGGAGAGAATTTCAATAAAGTCACGGGAAGTAAAGGATGTGGAGCTGCTGTAGTTTCCCTTTAGAGGCTCTGCTTGGTGAACCTGAGGTGGAGCTCACCCAGGGCAGGTGAAAATGTGTTGGTTCAAGGGAAAAACTGCTTTATAATGGAGCAGCCACTCCATTCTCTCCTTCAATTGCACACTGATGTGCCTTAACCACTCAATTGCCTCCCCCCAGCCAATTCCCTAATTTTTCTTGCTTTTCAGTAACTCTGTCCCCTCCCAGCTCCCAGGCACTTCACTCTTGGTTTTCTTTCCTCCACGTTCTCACCTTGTTCTGCACTCTGGAACAGGCTCTTCCTTTCCTTGGCAAGAGCTTGCCTGGGACCTGGGCTCAGAGTTTGTGTTGGTTGTCAGTAAAGGCAGGGATATCACCTGGGCTGTGAGAGGCAAAGGCAGGGCATGAGGGGCAGCACAGCCCTGATTTTTGCTTTCATTGCTCTCAGCTCTCAGTAACTGTTGGGGCAGAGGCACTGAAAGCCCCCTGAAAGGCTGTCCCTGTGAGAGAACACATCACTCAGTGCTCCTCTCCTACCTGCTGTAGCCCTCAGGGCAGGGAGATGTTCCACTCAGAGCCCAGGAGCCGCCACATGGATAAGTCATGGAAGTGTCGCTTTGCCAGGTCCAACACAAAATCCCTCAGCAGAAGAGCCATTGTCTTGTAACCCCCACAACAAAGTTGAGCCCTTAGGGCTGTTTTTATTCTAGTAGAGATGTCACGTCTGACAGTTGCTGTCACCCTATGATTAGACCAGCAATCAGCCCCAGCTTCTTTTGATAGAATGAGCCCTGACTGATTAACAGAGTGGCCTTTGGCCTCAGGTTAATAACAGATTTCACAGCACTGCTACAGAGTAATTATTATTTAAAAAGGTCTTAGTGGAAGTTTGATATTCTCCTACAGGCTTCTGTCCATCTGAATGCAGAATTGGAAAGTAACAATTACAGGCATGAACACCAGCTCAGCTGAGGTCTCCTAGTCCTGATATATCAGTATTCTTGGTGCATCTGTCACATCTCTGCATAGATGCACAAAAGTATCAGGTTTGCTTCTTTTTATGACACCTCAATGTGTTAATCAACCCAAGTATGAAGTTGTCTCAGTCCCTCAGTTGTTGGAATTATCAAGTCACCCTGTGTGTCATTTTCCACCCTCTGTTGGTTGTCTCACAGCGAAGTCCCCTGGTGGGTGTGTCTTCCAGGTGTATCCCATTCCCTTACTTTTGATTGCCATGGAGACACCCATCTCCAAAACATAACCTTGTCTCTTTTTTATTTATCTCTCCATTTTCCAGGTGAGTGTTTTGCCTCGGTGGCAGAGGCAGCACAGACTGGTGAGAGGTGCTGCTCTGTAGCACAGAGATCAATCTGACTGCTGCCCATGGAGCACAGCTCAGGAGCTGCAGAGCTGAGCTGCTTGTGGCTCACCAGAACACCCCAGAGCCTCGGGCTGCAGCACAGCAATCTCACATTCCTCCAGCCTGGTACAGAAGTGCTGCTGCTGTCATGTCTCAGAGGGTGATGAGGGAATGGCCACTCTAAGGACCAGGATTGTAAAGGGATAGATCCGAGATTCTGTTAAACACCATATGGCTCGAGCGACTTAGGTGTCCAAATGACATATTCACAGTGCTGTATTGAATTAGTGGCTTAATCTCAGCTGAAAGTTAATCTTACTTTCCTAAATCTTGCCTCTTACAGCACTTTGCAGAGAAATGCTCGAGTGATGCATTAAAGTTCATTGGGACACCAACAGGAAGCTTGCAGCGAAACAGGGAACTGAACTTGTGTCTTCTAATTCCTTTCATGTGTCATCCTTCTTTTCTTGATTAAAAAAAAAAAAAAAAAAGGAAAATGGAGCAGCAGTGCCTGTTTGACCAGTTGTGGATATCTCAGAATCCAGATCCAAAGAGGAGAAAATGGTCCTGCTAATGCCAGTAGAGAAGGTATGGCAATTTCTTCTCCTCCATGCTGAAAGAACCTCATTGAACGTGCTCCTGTACCTGCAGACCTCTGCATCTGAGCAAATGTTTTTGCCAATTAAAGAGTTTCCTGCTGCTGTAGTTGATCCACACAAATGGAAATAGAAGGGAGGCGTGGAGGAAGGAATCATTAAATCAGCGGAACAAAGGCATGAGGGCAAGTTAAAAGACCTGATCTGAATAAAAGAAGCTTCTCAAAATATCAGCTCCTTTGTCCTGCCTGTCCTTCATCCATCCAACTCTCCTGAATGCTGTAGAGAGGCTTTGTCATTCTCAATGACATGGCAGGAGGAACCAGTCCCCCAGCAGCTGCCTGAAATAGCAGCAGACAAGGGACAAAGTGCTCAGAGGTGCAGCTTAGTCTATGAACACTCCGAATTTCAGGGCCAGACCTGGATTATTCAGTTCTCACACATGAAGAGCTTCCTCATCCCAGAAACTCTGTGAGCTGAGTTCTACACACGGCCCTGTTCAGGGTGGCCCCTCTGTCATTGCCTGTTTCAGGTGAGGTGATGTGTGCTGGGCAGGTGAGCTGCCAACACCACAGCAGTGCTGCAAGTCAGACCCAAATTTCTAGGATGTCTTTAGAAAGCCTTTTGTCCCCCTGATGAGATTGGGATCCATTTTTGCTCCTCTCTGACAGTCAGCTCACTCTTCAGACTGTCACTCCATGTCCTTGCTCCTTCCCAGTTCCTGTTCAAGGTTCATCACCATGGTGTTTGAACAGCTTCCACTGTGTGAGTGGGTGAGCATTCGAGTACTGAGATCACTGCAGCTGTACATTTATTTTGTCACAATTTCCCGTACTGCTGCCTTTTTCTTCCATCCTTTCCTCTCCCATTTATCTAATAATTCACCTCTTGGGTCTGAGAGACGTGACCTGTGTGAGGAACCCAGCCTGAAACTGCTGGTTCAAGAACTCTGATTGAGTTACTTTCCCATAACTATGAATATTGAACCTCCAAAACTCATGTCTAGGACATTGCAACACGACTTGCAGTCTCAGCAGCCTGAAATTCTGCTACAGGACTTTCTGTCCTCACAAAACACCAGCACCAGAGGCCTTTCTATTCCTGTTAGTATTTACAGGGGTCTCCTTCCACATGAGAAAGCAACCCCAAGCAAGGCAATCATTTCTCTCCCACAGACCTTCTCCACTCCATTATCCAGTACATGCTTTTGTGCATCTAAAGCACAGTTCAGGTGTGTGTGGATAGAATGAAATTAGGCTGCTGAAGTCACTGTGGTTCAGATGGATAGAGCAGACCATGGAAAACAAAGACTTCATGCTGCATTCCTGGAAAAAATGAGATGGAGTTATTCTCCAACCCAGTAGAATATCATAGAGTGGTTTGGGTTGGGAGGGACAATAAAGCCCATCCCATTCCAACCCCCTGCCACAGGCAAGGACACCTTCCACTGTCCCAGGCTGCTCCAAGCCCCAGTGTCCAGCCTGGCCTTGGACACTGCCAGGGATCCAGGGGCACTGCATCCTGAGCACCCTGTGCCAGCGTCTCACCACCCTTACAAGGAAGAATTTCTTCCCAATATCCAATTTCTTCTCTTTCAGTTTGAAGTCATTCCCACTTACATTGTCACTCCAGGCTCTTGTAAAGAGTCTTTCTCCATACTGTACCTCCCTTCAGTCACTGCAAGGCCACAATGAGGTCACCCCAAGGATTCTCCTCTTCTGGCTGAAGAATCCCAGCTCTCCCAGCCTCTCCTCACAGCAGAGCTGCTCCATCCCTCTGATCAACTTGGTAGCCTCCTCTGGACTCACTCCAACTGTTCAATAAGATAGGGAAGATCAAGTCCCACAGACTCCCTTCATTTTAGAAAAGGTGGCTTCTGCTAGAGTTGGGTTTTTTGCCAATCCATGAGCAGAGCCCATCAGGTCCCTGGCTTGTAACCACCACTGTTTCCTGACCAGCAAAAGGGTTAACTGGACCTTGCTGGGGAGGGACACTGTGTCTGCATAAGCCATTTCAAAGCCCCTACGCATTTATCATCAATCCTGTCTCTCACCTAATGAGCAGCTAAAGTGATTTTCTATTGCTTGTAATTCACCAAAATTGTTCTAACTGTTGGAAGAGGCAGAATTGACAGGCTAATGGGGCTGCCCGCCTGACTGTCTCAATGGCTCATCCAGGGTGAGCTGATTGCTGCCTCCGTGATCAGCAGAGGTGCTTCAGACAACATCATTTCGGTAATACATCAACAATCTGAAAGCTGAAAACAAAGGCCAGAGGAGAGCAATCATCAGTCACGATGCAATGCTTAAGGCTAAAATAGGTCAGGGCTGAATACTAAAGAGCACAAGGAAGAAAAAGTATTCCCCTCTATTCCCTGTTTGTTTGGGTTTTTGTTGGTTTTTTTCAGTCTCTGTCTCTGTGTCAGCCTCCAGGCAGGGTCCTGGTGGTTCTGGAGCTTTCCTTCCCTAAGCAGACTGGATGAAGGTGGAACTGAGGAGAGAAGGGGCCACTTTGGTTGTCCTGATTTGGTTTGTCGTTGCCCTGGTAGGTTTGTTGCTGGCTCTTGGAAGACTGAATGGTGGAAAGAGCAGCCACTGAGTACAAATGAGTGCACTGGAGAAAACTCAGCCTGAGGCAAGTTCTCCACATGTCAGTCAGTGTTTGCTGCTCACTCTCCTTCTCTCAATCCCAGATAATATGGCAGCTTCAGGAATTAATATTACCAGGGATGCAAACCAAAAGTCCCCTCAGATTTGTATCCTAAATCAGACTATACTGCTAAAATTCCAAATCTGGCTTTAGAAGCCTGAGATTTTGTTTGCAGATATATGAGTACGTACTCATGTGAATATATTGCCCACACAACTTGTGGATTTCTTTAGGCAAAAAACCTAAAAAGCCTGCATTCAAGTTCTCACTTGTTTGTAGGAAATGAAAATTTCTGAGAACTCCTTAAAATGATTGGACACTAGGAAACAAAAAAGCATTGGGAAAACTGATGCTACAGGGAAGCCTACCTGTGAGTTCTAACCTTCTGGATCTAACTCCTTTTCCACCTAGTCCCTTTTCTTGCTGAGGACATGAGTGAGCAAGCAAACCTGTTTTTTGTCCAGATGCTCCACTGCAAACTCATCTGAGCAGGAGATGCCTTTTCATCTGCCCCTTTGCAGGCACAGGTGCCTTTCCTGCGAGTGGCAGTGTCTGCTGGTGTGGCTTTCAGGATCACTGGAACTCAAAAGCTTTGCTGCAAGATCAAGGCCAGACCCCAGGGAAGTAATTTTTACATGGAGCTTTTGCATCCAGCCCTCCATATCTGAGCCAGACAGCTTGAAAACTTGAAATACAACAGCAATTCTTCTATGTCCAGTCCATTCTCATCATCGTTAAGCTCAACCACAGATGAAATTTGAAGGGATTTATCCAGTCACTCTCATCAAAGCCAGCCTCTAAAGAGAGCTTTGAGTATTTACCCCATACTGTGTTTATTTATTCACCAAAAAAAATTTGTCTTTGGAGTTCAAATTAGGTTTTGAACCTAATTTTCCGTGTGTGCTTTGTCGAGTGTGTAAAACCTGAGTCTGTGTGAGCTGACCATGGTGCTGTCTTAGCAACTGCTGCCTTGGCCTCAGTGGAGGGGATAATTACACTAATTTATTCTGCTAGAATGATGGCTCTGCCTTCAAACTTTAGAGATGATTGAGAGACAAACCTTGTGCTTTTTGAAACCAGAGGTCCTGGATTCAATTTTTAGCATTGTGACCCAAAAGATGGCATCATGCTGTGACTTACAATGGGTAAAAATAGCCAGAACAGAGAGGATCAAATTCCCTGTCACAGGAACACAAATTACTTGTGCTACACGGATGCTGGGGATCTTTAGATACCATGTGGTTGATATGTAGTAACATAAAGTACAGCATGAAGATACTGTAGCCAAGGTGGGGTTTGAACCTGTGTCTCCTGAATCCCAGGAGAAAATGCTGACTGCAGAATAACATAAATAGCCCCACAAATTGCTTTTCTGGGAATTGTTTGCACCAGTCCTGATTTTAAGGATGGTTGAGGGCACTCAGGAGATTCCTTGGGGAACTTTTTTTTTGTGCTAATCTTTCCCAAATTTTAATGCAGAGGGTGGCTGGAGGAGGAGCTGGATTGCTGTGGAATCACTGATTTAAGGAACCTACCTCGCTCAGATGGCCACTGAGTGAACCCGAAGATTTTGCTCTCAGTAGCCTGGAGCAAAGAGGCAAAGTTGCCAACATCTTCCTCATTCATTCACAGAACAAAGCCCTCTCATGGCAATTAGCCACATCTCCATCTTCTTTGTCTGCCTTGCCTTTCAAACTGCTTGTTTTCCTATAGCTGTGTTCATAAAATGTCTCTAACCAAAAAGAGAGAGGCAGAAAAGGCAGGGTGCTCATCTCCAAAGGAGATTTAAATAGAAAGGATGCTTAGATTTAAACAAGTGTCCCCACATCCAATAGTGACGCATTAAATCACTGAAGTTTCAATAACTCATACAGTATCTCCATGGAGATGTGCACCATATGGAGTTAATTAGTAGAACAACAAAACAATCAATTAGTTCCTTAATTAGTTTTACTAAGAAATGATAACAAACACAAACAATTTATTGAAACAAATACCCGGACCACAATGATGGTTTAATGGCCTCAGTGAAACTGGCTCCATGCTGAGCCCCTCAGTGTTGCTGGGATTGATTTTGGAGATATTGAGGGTAAATGTTTGCTTTGGTCCAGCCAAAATGTTTTATCAGTGTGATCAATTATTTACAGTATTAGAACAGAGAGAGGAGATTGCTGAGAGGTTTTCATTTAAAAACACACGAAAAAAGAGGGGAAAGAAAACCTTAAGTAATAAGGTTGCATCAAGCCAGTATTTAACCTCAAAGCAATGTGGGGGGATTAAAACAACAGGGATTTGCTCCAGTATAATTTGATCCTAGAAATAAATTGACTTTCTGTATTTTATCCAGGCTGGTATTTTTGGTATATACATTACTTGGAGAAGGCTGGATCAGGAATGCACAGATCATCCATTAACTCAGACATATTCAAAGCAAAGCAGTGCTGGGAAGAGGAACATTGGCAACAAAGTAGTTGGCTACAGATCATGGAGGTCAGAATGTACAGGGGGAATTGGCTGGGGTTTTGTGCTGATCTGTATCAAAGGTATTTGTATGAGATTGTTTTCTTTGCATGAAGGGAGACATCTCAACATATCACACCTGACTGTGCTGATATCAGGAAGGACTCGAGAGCTCTGGAGAATGCATTACCTATGCCACCAAGAACAGTAAATATCAGAATTAGCTCCTTTGCTGCACTCAGGGCTGTGATTAATTGCTTGTTAACAAGATGTTCAAAGTACAACGATTTATCTGGGTTTGATCAGGCAGATTATGGGATATAACATTTTAATAAATTCATTGTGACTATAGATATATGTTAAAATGATAAATAAGCTGAGGCTGCTATAGATGTTTTAGATCCAATAAAGCTATTTTTAGAATGTGTTTATGTGATGGACTAACCTATTATTCACCCAGTTGCATTTTTATGAACTCATAATTTTCTTTAAAAATAATGCCTCGACTTTAGAATGGTGTTTTATTACTATCATCTTCCCCATAATTCTTCTTTCCCCAATAAATGGATCTTTTTGTTTAAAAAAATAAATAAAATAATCCTATTTTTTGCAGCTTTGGGCTGCTCAGCCCTTGCAGCCAGAGGCTGTGTGGGAATGATGCTCAAGATGCAGATTGTGAGCAGCCATGCCCAGAGGGGACACATCTGGCAGCGTTCTGTGGGAGAAACTCCTCAGAACAGCCTGTCCCAGCTGGGACATGACAGCAGGGCACAGCTACTGAACAGCACTGGCAGAGAGAAATGCAAACTCTCCTGGAAGTCACCAAAGCCACTGCAGCCTTGGTTTCTCTGACACTGAGGGGTGTGTGGAGATTTGAGTGTGTCCTGTTGGCTCAGGGAGCAGAGTGGAGCCCCTGCCATGCCTGGCTTTAGGAGCTCTGTTTCCCAGCTGAGCAGGCTGCAGAGGTTTCCAGTGCAGCTTGTTTTCAGGAAATGGGTTCAGGACTGACTCCCAGCCTGGGCAGGAGGAGGTGGCTCTCCTGGTTATGGCTGCTGGCCCTGAAGAGGCTGATTTAAGAAAAAAACAATCCCTGCTTTCCAGCTCTCAGTACCTATGGCTTTTTACATCACCTTCATTTGCTCTGCTCTCTTTTTTGGAGGCCGTATTAAGTAGCTATTCTAACCTTATGGATACAGCTTATTATTTTGCTAAGGTATAGGAATAAAATGTCATTTTCAGGTCTGTGTAAACAAGCTCTCAGCTCTGTCCTGCAGGACATCATGAGGTGCTCCAGACACACAGGCACTGTCTCCAGCACCCCAGCAGCTCCACTTGGGGGCTGAGGAGCTGGGGAAAAATCACTGCTTGCAGCCAGGCTGATGGTTAGAATGTAAATGTGTAAACTTTGGAGAAGTGACCTCTGTTAAGTGGTTTAATGCAGTCTGTTGCCAGGAGCTCATGAATTCTGTATTACAGCAAGTAGTTCCATGAGATAGCAACTATCTTACTAATAAAACAACCTCAACATATTTATCACAATAACTCAGACACAGAGGAAGTATAAATATCTTTGATACTGGGAAATGAGCTGGCTGCCTATAGGCATCCTCTTTGCTTTATGGATTTAACCCTTCACAGGTGTCTGTCAGGGATTGGTGCAAACCTGGTGCAGCAGAAGAGCTTTAAAAGGATTAAGCAATGATGCTGTGTGTCTGCACATCTCCAGTCCAGTAGGATTCAGAATGTTCTACAGGTGTACCAGCAGACCTGCAGGTTGGATGTGACAAGTGTTGCCTCATCCACTGCCAAAAATCAGCTCTTTGTGAACTCGAGGCACAGCAAACCAGATTTCTTGCACTTTGCAGTGTATTTAGGGGAATGGATGAAGGAGAAAACTCTCTCCAGCTGAGGCACTCTGAATGATTTCAGGGAACAGGGGGCTGATGCTGTTGTTTGACTCAGGCCACCAGGCCCACAGCAGTGCTTGGGATCACCTTGTGCTTTCCAGATCCTGCTGGCCGGAGGGTCTCAGTGGGTTGTAAGTGTTTTAAGGTGCCAAAAGGGGACCAGAGAAGCTGTGGATGCTCCATCCCTGGATGTGTTCATGAGCTTTGAAGTCCCTCCAACCCAAACCATCCTGTAACTCCGTGGCTCTATGGCAGGAAACCTCCTGAGAATGCAGCAATGCCTGGCTGCTCTGAATGGATGTGCTACTGAAAATTTGTCACCAATGACCTTGGTTTTCAGTCCTCTCCACCACTGTGCATGACACATCAGGCCCTTTTTGGTGTTTCTTGGGGGTCACAGACCCAGTGGACACTTGCTGAGCACAGACCCCATTCCCTGTAGCTCAGATCAGGCTCCTGGTCCCAGCACTGACCCTGCCTGCCTTGTGTTATCTCGTGTGACCAGAGACTGCAGCGGTGCCAGATGGATTTTAAAGCCCATGGATACGGTCAGGTAGAGCTGATTCCTCCATCCCTTAAGGGATTTAGGACAAGGAGACTTAAAAGTTATTATGGACTAGCTAAAATCTCTTGTGAGTGATCAAGTCTAAGTGATAAAGATAGTCATGTTCTGGAGTGATAAAAGCCCAATTTCACAGGCCATCCACACCGGTTTTCTTGAGATAGATAATGTTACTACCACACACATCTCCCCATCTTCTTTTTTTCTTTTTGGTTAAGATCTCCCTTCTTTTTAAAATGAAGTAAAATGTTGCAGTTGCTGAAGAAGTTATGAAGAAGTTTTTATGGTAATTTTACCCGCAGAAAAGGTCTTTGAATATTTCAAGCACTGGCAAAGTTTGGAGAGAAGAAAAAAAGATTTTTGAGTTTCTTTTCCTTTGAAATATGGACTGGATAGAGAGAGGAGAAGATCAGTGCTGCAGTGGCTAAAACAGCAGGGGAAGGAAAAAAATGTCAGGGCTGCTTTTTATTGTTTTTATGATCCTACTTAGACTAAAATGTGTCAATTTCAGATATAAACAATTTGAGAGAAAATGTGGCATCATTGCCACGCAGGCTGTCCTGCTGAGCCACACTTCTCCCCACAGCCTCCCTCTGTGGTGCCTGCACAGACCTTCCCTCCAGTGTGGGGAATCCTTCTCAGAGTGTCTCTGGTGCCTGGTGCACGGATTTAACTCGTCTGTATTTATTTGTAGTGGATGTTTTCAGCTGTGAAATCCCTGTGAAATTGAGATTTCACTGCATGTTGAACTTCACGCCCTCTGAATAGCCAGGGTCCTGTTGCAGTGGTGCTCTGCAGGCAGGAGGATCTCTGGGCAGAGCCTGTGCTCAGGATGCTGACAGCACCAATCCTGCTGACACCAGGCACTTCTGCACGTCTGCACTTCTGAAAAACGTGACCCACCCTCAGTGCACCTTTGTCTTTGCTCCCTGAGTGCAGAGGGATCACAGAATCACAGAATAGTTTGGGTTGGAAGGGATCTTAAAGCCCTACTCATTCCAACCCCCTGCTGTGGGAAGGGACATGATCCACCAGCCCAGGCTGCTCAGAGCTCCATCCAACCTGGCCTTGCTTCAGAGCAAGCAAAAAACTTTGTGTTAACCTCGAATTCACACGTGAGCAGAACTCCCTACTGACAGGGAAACAAACCTGAAACAGAATTCCCTACTGACACATCCCAAAATCAGACCTGTGTGCATGATTTCAGAATGACTTTTATTAACCCTAAAGGTCTCCATCTGTCCCTGGGCTTTGCTGTACCCTGGGCACTGCAGAGCTGCCCCAGAGGGGTGGAAGGGGCAATGCCAGGGAGGACCTGCTGAGATAAGATGGGGATTAAATCTCTCTGTTTTCCTGCCCGCAGGTGTGCATTTACTCAGCCACCCTTTCCAAGGCAAATGCTGTCCAAGGACACTGCAGCCAAGTTATAAAGGGAAGAGGTTTCCTGACAGAGATGGAGCTGTAATTAAAGTGCCTGGTAGGGGATTCCAAATCCACCTGACCTCACCACAACCCACAAGTGGGGACTTCTGGGTCTCAGAACTTGTCTCCCCCTTGCCATATTTTTAAATTTTTTTTCTCAAGGCTCTTAGACTGATTTAACCTGAATTATCTTAAACTCAGAGCTAGGCAAACTGAAACAGTTATCTGAGGACACGACTGCTCTTGCCTGTTTAGATCAGACACTTTCTAATATTTTCAAATTTTTGCAACATGCACTTTATTTTTTTAATGTCCAACTTTTTTCCCCCCTGGACCTGCAATTTTCTAAACCACTGACAACAAAAATCCTTTTGCTGTCTCTGGTCCATGCTGCTTTCCCAGCTCAGGGACATCTGCAAAAAGAAGCAGTCCCACTGCAGACTGATCTCTCTTTGCATAAATACAGTGGTTATGGAAAGGTGTTCATTCCATTTTCCACAACCTGTCATGTTGACTTTATAATGAACCAGTTACTCAGCTCTGGAAAGCAGATGGAAACCTCTGCTGACAGCCCCTGTCAAAGGAATAGGCAGGAAGAAGGAGAAAAGAATTGCTGCATATGAACTCCTGGTACTTACATGGACAGCGGCAGGAACTGAGGAAAGATGCAGGTTTTGAACAGGATTTAAAGGCCTGATCAATCACCACAATGATGGAAATGCTGCCATCAAATAATAATAAAAAGATCTATAACTGGTTTTATACAATGAGTTATTTTCTTTGCTGGCACAAGCGATGTGAAGGTGGTGTTTTGGAAGGGGAATCAAGCAGCAGGTAATCAGTCTATTTACATACTCTGAGCCACAACGAATGCAAAAACCCTGAGGAAATGGCAGAAAGGAGCATTAGCAAAACGGATTTAATCTCTGGTGTTATTGGCTGCACAAGCCAGGCTGTTTGATGGATATACATTTATATTGCTTCTCTCCTCTTTCAGCCTCATCCAGCATGTGTCACCCTGCCTGTCCCTGGTGCCAGACAGCCCTGCAGATCCCACAGCTCAGCACCAGCTTTCCCAGGCTGCACCAGTTTGGGTTTCTCCATGGTGCTCCCAGTGAGCTGTGCTGGCAGGATGGGCAGCTGCTCAGCCCTGGCACATCCCAAGTGTGATGGAGTTTTCCAAGAGCAGAACACGCTCTCCATGCATGATTATAAAAATCCAGGTGCAATAGGAGGTGGTAGAGCCTCACCCAAGAGTTCTAATTTAGTTTTCTAAGAAATTGAGTTGTCTGTGATAGTCCAGGCACCTAGCAGACTCCACAAAACAATTTCCAAACCTCTTGGCTTGTGTCAAGCAAACTTGGCAAATGGGTCAAGGTATCAAAAAATTTAAATTCCTGTGGATGTCAGGAAAACGGATGGAGGAGGAGAGGAGCCCTAATAATAACCTCAGGCTGTAGTGTTAGCTCAGCTCTTAATAGACATCAGAAATTTTAAAGGGGCATTGAGTCCTAAGACATAAATCCTTAAATTATCCAGTTTCCTTGATTCTGCTGCTCAGAGAGCTGCTTCTTTAATCTGGCATTGTTTCTGAAACTTAAAACCCTTAGGAGAGCTTCCAGGCAGTCTCATTCATCCTAAACACACTTTTTTTTCCCTCCCCCCCAATGATACAGTTAGAGCCAAATTCCCTCGAAAATAAAAACTAAAAAGATGATGACATTTGATGTGATAAATCCTAATGCTAAGTGGCAGAGGCAGCCGCAGCCTTCCTGATGACAATCACCAACCTCAAGCCGAGCTGACGAGCAGCATTAAGCAGGACAACAGCCAGATGATTGTCTTCTGTAATTTTGTTGAGGAGCACAAACAGGAGGAATCCAAGGGGAAGTGTTTGTGCATCTCTTCCTGCGCTCGGGAAAGCTTCTGCTCTGCTGGGATGGGTCCAGGGCCTCTGCTCTGTTATTTTAAGGCCAAGGTCAAAGATCAGCACATCCCAGATGCCATCAGGCTGGCAATGAAGCCAACCCAGCACCTCCTGTCCTGCCAAGGTTTGTGTAGCCAGCATCCCTCCCCTCTGCCTTTGACTTTCCAAGAGAATAATCAATAACTGTTTACAGCTGTAGGCAGCCTTGAAATTCCTGCCTAGCCCCAGAGGGTGACCCTTCCCCCTTTTCCCACCACACCTGTTATTTACACGTGCAGGAGTGACTGTCAGCCTCAAGGATGGGATTTATTGTCCCACGAGTGTGAGGGGAAGAGGATTCAACTGCAGCTGACAGGAGACTGATCACACAGGAGGATTTGATCAACTGAAGTGCAGGAGGGTGGATGGAGGAATCCTATCCCAAAGTTTGAGTCCCACCTTTTAAGCCTAAGCAGCTTTTTTTGAGCTGCCCTTTCCTGGCTACTGTAGAGGAGTGACCTGTGGCTTTCTGTGCTCCTGCTGATGCTACAGTGCTGGGTGCAACCCCTGAGGCTTAGTTTGGGCAGTGAGGGGAGGAGAGAGGCCAAATAACCCCATGGAACCCTTGTTCCACATTGCTGCTCTGTTCCATGTGATATTTCCCTGCACATTGTGGGAGCCTCTTATGGAGGAAGTGGGAGGGGGACCTGAGAAGGCAGTGGAGGACTGGAAGTATCCTGCATGAGCACTAAAGTGGACAAGAGGGGTGAAGTCAACTTTTATCCCAAGTTTCCATCAGGCAGATGAAGTTAGCTCACTCCAGCATGCCAAAGAAAAGGGATTTGGGGCACAAAGAGGCTGTGAGTAGGGCTCATGCTCTGCAGGGGAGATTGTCCTGGGGCTCTCATCCACCCCAGCAGGGTGTGGGGTGCTCATTGCCATGGCTGGAGGTTGACTCAGTTGCTGGATGGATGTTTGGAATTACTGGGATTGCCCCAGGACAGGATGGAGGTGGAGTGGGCAGCAGGTCCTGGCAGGACGTGGTGAAACTGCCTGCTTTGACATGCACCTTCCTCCACATCAAACAGAGAGGCAGCAGAGGGAAAGTGTGCTTGGAATAAATATAGCACTGATCCTGGGAGTGCTTCAAAGGAGCCCGAGAGCTGGGTGCCTGAATCCCATAAATAACTCAGGTTTGAACACCTTGCTGCCCCTAAGATGCCTTTTGAAAGTATGAGCCAAAGCCAACACCCCCTGGAAGAAAGTCAGAGGAGAATGACAGGGGCCAGCTGAAGGAAGGCAAGGGCTCTGTCTTCTTGGAAAGGAAGAAGCATTTGCCAGGACATTCATCCAGGCTGATCAGTTCTGTGGGCTGGGAAGGAGCTGCTGCTGGTGTGCAAAGCTGGTGTGTACAGAAGAGTGCTTTCAAATATTTTTTAAAGAGCCCTGAAGAGAAATGCGATTTTTCTGTGAAACTCCTGAGGGTTTTTAAGCGTGGATTTGTTTGGGCAAATTGTGAGTGAGTGCCCTCCCGTGAGCACACCAGAACGACTGTTTAATTGGCCCACACCTGGTGTTGATTACGATGCTTCTGGTTTTTTTTCATTTCCTAACTCCCTCCACTGTATCTCATTTTGATCAGCTTCACTGCTGTACCCCACAGCTTGGCTTTGGCATGCCCAGTGTAAAGCATAAAGAGTGCTGGAAAAATTATGTGGAAATCTCCCCACCTTGATGTAATCAAGCATTAAAAAGCAGAGGTATGAGCTGTTCAGCCTGGCTGGGAAGTTTGGATTTGGCTCTGAGAGTGGCAGAAGAGTTGGCTGTATCTAAAGCTGTATTTTTTAACAGCTTCCCTCCATTCACTGTTGGATGCACAACAATATTTAAGTGAAAACAAACTCATTGCTGGCCATTACTGGTGATCATGGCAGGCAAATGCCTGGCACAGTTGCTGGACTGAGGCATCAAGGCTGAACCTTAGCACTGCAGCCCTGTTTTGCCTACAATTAATTATCTCCCAGGCAGCTAATTGGGCCTTCAAGTGCCTTGGCCATGCTCTGGACCAGTTCTATTGGTGTAAATGCAGAGGATGCTTATTAATTTATTCATTTCAGTCAGATCTCTAGGTGCTCCCCTGAGAATCAAAACCCTTCTCATGTCTAAAATGGGAAATTCCAATTCAGGATTTGTATTTATGGGGCTCCCAACTGTCTCTGTGTCTGCAGAGGCAGAAAGAATAGACTTACACTTGACATCGCCTGGATATGAACAGAAACGGGGAAAGAAGCACCAGCAGCTTCTTCAAATGTTGTAAATTCTTTTTTATTTTACTTCCCAGGGCTGTAGAGCTAAAATAATCTGGCTTTGAATCTGAATAGAAACTGGAAAGCAGGAGAATTTGGGAAGGGGTGGTACTCATGCAAGGCATTAGCTGTTAAATTACAGCCCTGCTATGAAAAGCAGTTGTGTCTGTGTGAGTGTGCAGAGAGAGGTTACAGTGGGGAGGTGTGGGCAGGAAAATGCTTTTGATTTAATACACAGCTTTTCCTCAGTCCTTTGGAGACAACTTTTGCAAGAAAACAGGACATTTTCAAGGCTGGATCCTGCATAATATTCCAGGATTATGCAAACGAACAAACAAAAGCCCCCAGCCCAAAACCAGAGCTCTGAGGGGGTACCCAAAAACCCTTCCCAGCAGCTGCTGTGTTGTTTTCAAACCTGGAGCCTTTCTCTCCACACAGCTCCAATCTTTATTAAAAAGATGAAACATCTGGAAGTGTGTGTGTTTGTGCTTGTAAAGACAGCCTCTGCACCAAGTCTGGGTCTCCTCTGAGCTCGTTAACTGGCTGCAGATTTTAAATCAGGGTTGTGAGTAGAGCTGAGATGTGGGGAAGAACCCACCTGGTGAGAAATGCTATTTTTCTTAAAGCCCTCAAAGTTTACTCGGCTGGTGGAACAACAAACCTCATTTCTTCAGCTGAAATGTTAAAAAGACAGAGAGCGAGCAATAAAAGAAAAAAGTGAGTGGAGGAAAGCAGGGAAGGAAAGAGGAGGGAAGGAAAGAAAGGATGAAGGATGGCCTCAGTGTGCTTTGCTGTTTGTTAGGTAGCTCAGGGGATGGAAGAACAGTGCCTGGGTTAGTCCAGCACAGCCCTGAGCCCCAGGGCATCTCTTCAGCCCAGCACGGGTCATTCACTGCTCACAGTCCCCTGTCTGCATCCACCCTGAGTTTGGTGGCCTTAATTCCAATCCCAGAGCTGGGACACAACCTCTCCAAGTGAGATTTGCCATGATATGAGACAGAAATACTGAGGACACAGCAATTTGGTGACCTGTGTGCTGCCAGTTCATCAGCCAAAGCTGCCAGTCAAGCTGCTCAGAGAGCAGAGCAGCAGTTCTGTGATCCTCCTCTGTGTCCCTTCTCACTCTCCCCGTCCTCCTGCCCCAGTGCAGATGGAAACTCTGATGCTTATTATTCCAAGCATTAACCTTTTATTTTGTTGTGACTGTTTTCTTTTGCCTTATTCATTTTGTTTAGGACTGAGAAAAAGTCCTGTTGTAGTCTAGTAATAGCCTACAGCCATAAGCCAGTAAGCTGAGATTTCCAGAGAGATAAAAAAACCAGCAGAAGAAAATATGTGAGGAATTGCAATGACAAGGTTTCTGCTGGTAGATTGTGATACAGAGAAATGAAGTCCCAGGCCAACAGGCTTTGGCAGCTGAGAAATGCTAGTGCTGGCATGGTCTGCCTGGCAGACAGGCAGGCAGAGGGGATGAACTGGTGGGGGAATGGAAAACACTTTCAGGAGGCTGTACAATACAAGGAAATCTAAATTTTGAAGCAAACACTCAAGTCAGCCTCCTGTGCAGCATAGCTGTGGGTATTATACACAGTTTTCTCTCCCTCTTCAACCTGGAGAGCCCTACAATGCAAGGAGGGGAGGATGTTTTCATCTGGTCTGGGAAATGCATGCATCCCAAGGTGTTTGGCTCATTGGCTGTGGAGAGCACAGAACAAGCTGCTGGAGCTGTTCAAGGGGATTTGCAGCCCTGCCTGCAGAGCAGGTTGTGGTGAGTGCTGTGCTCTGCCCCAGAGAGCTCACAGCAGCATCTGTGTGTTTTGAAAACTTGTCTTCACACATCTCAGAGAAGTGCAATGCTCTTCCAGGCTCCAGCAAACTGAAGGTCAGGAAAGTTCCCAGTGGACAGCAGTGATAAAATCCTGCTCTCACAGACAGGCAGCACCGGGCAAGATTGGGCTGGGGGATTAAAACCTCATTTCTGTTCCATCTCTTTTGGCAATCCCATTTCCCCACTCACAAATCGCCTTTGCTCCCTGCCTGCCCCTGGCATGTGGCATTATCTGAGCACAGACACCAGCAGCACTTTGGCAGCCTCTCTCCTGCTCCCACGTTTAGCCCCACCATCCTGGAGAGGGATCTCTGCCCTCTTTTGGATGTGCAGCAGGAACAGCTGGATCAGCCAGGTGCTCACAGAGCTGCTGGAAGCCGGGTGATCAATACAATACTGCATCCAGGTATACCTCCATCCTCAGGGCAGAGCATTTCCTCCCTTGCTCTGTGGCTTAGAGGTGGAAGTGCTGCCTCTGAGTAGGATTGAAGTTATTTTTCCCCTCTGTGGAATTTGTGCTTTTCGTGGAGGTGGTCAGGGACAAGAACCAGAACAAGGGTTGTTGATGCAGACAAAAAGTGCAACTGATTTTAAGCTGACCCAGAAATCAGTGTCTCCTAGAATCTTTTCTTACAAATGCCTTAGGCTAGACCTGACCCTGCGGCCAAGCCAAAGGAGCCTCAGCCTGTTATCAAACTGAGCTCACAGCTCTTGATATGCAGCAAATCCTCCTGGTGATCAGCCTCAGCCCCTGTTTCTCCTGTCTGTGAGAAGCAACCACGTCTCTCCTCCTCAGCTGTGTGTGGCGTATTTTGGGCACCAGGAGCTATTTGTGAAGAGCAGTGGCTGTAATAAACACACTGCCACGTTGATGATTTGTTGAAGACCCACCAGCACCCAATTATGTAAATCCGATTATCTGTCAAGGAGGCTTTGCTGAAACAGCTTGTAGTTGTAACAATTTATTTAATTTTTTTAAGATTTTTTTTTTTAATGGGGAAAATGTAGTTGAAAACAACTTTTTAGTCTTCAGCATCAGGCTCCCCGAGCTGAACAGAGCCGGCTCACTGGCATGTGGCTCTGGAGGGTGGGTTGGTTTTCGTTTTTTTTTAAATGATAATACCATTATCTCTTTCCCTTCACACACAGTCTGAGGCTGGTGGGGGGCTGTTGATCCATACCTTGAATGTGGGAATATCACCCCACTGCTGACAACAGGCTCCAGCAGCAGTCCTGGGGTGGTTCCTTGGCACAGATAAACTTGCTCTGCTGCTGTTACAAGGGTTTTGCAATATTGACAGAGAGTGAAGTTATGTATTGCCACAGGTAAACTGATGGCGACCTTCAGTCGTGCTCTCAGGGGTGGCTGGATGTGCTGAGCTGTTTCATGTGGAGCAAAGCAGTAGAGCCAAAGAGCACAGAAATGGTTTTAATTACAAAATAATAACTGCAAAAACAACGTATTTAGGGAAAAATCAAAGTCCTTCTGCTGCAAAATTCCTAGCTCCAGGCAATGCCATAGAGCTGTGCAGGTGTGGAACTAAAGAACTGGTTTCTTCATGGGCATGTAGAGGGGAACATGGCACCCAGAGTCCTCTGGAAGCTTGTGGGATCTTCACCCCATCCCTAACACAAACTGGAGATGAACATGTGAGCTCATCTTCCTATTTTCCACCTGCACATCTGCGAAGCAGATCCCAGCCAAGCTCCTTTGTGCTTCAGTCTCAGGTAGGGCCTTTTGTCCAGACTTTGCCAGAAGCAGAATTTGACTGCCAGAGGTGGTATTCGTGTTTTGGAGAACAAGGGGCACTGCGGGGTGTGGAGAGAGAGGAAACTGAGCCTGCACCCACCTCTCCCCTCTAAAGCAGCACCTCGTGCAGTCATGGGCTGAGGTTTGAGGCAGAGGTGTCCGGGAGGTCCCAGCCCTCCATGCAGGTGTGGCAGCATCCCACCAGGAGAGATCCCTGAGCCCCACTGCAGGCAGTGAAGGGCAAGGGATGCCAGAGAGCCAGGAGCCAGCCCAGGCACATGCACAGACCCTGCCAAAGGGGCTCTGTCTTTTTTGGAGAAGGACAGATGTAAGCTAAGCTGGCGACCTGGCTGCTGGGCTCCCAGGAGCCAGCCTTGCTGACACGCAGGTGGGTGTGCACGTGAGACGAGGCTGGCGGATGATTTTACAAGAGTGTTTTATTTTATTTGACTTTTCCCGAGCAGAGGGAAGGTGTTAGCCATCCTCCCTGTTCCTGCTAGCTGTTTCTCAGGAAACCTGTGAGCTGTGCTGACAGCCAGCTCCCTGCAGCCGTGCGAGCCCCCCGACAGGTTTGGGCACAGGGTGCTGGGTTATTGCAGCCCGGGGACGTTCTCCCTGCTGCCACCCAGCCAGCAGCACTCCTATTGTGCCTGCAGCCCTTTCCCAGCTCCCCATGTCCCCTCTGCGTGGATTTACATCCCGTCTGAGCAGGGAAAACAGAGAGGGTTTGTTGGTGAGCGGTGATAGCAGATGTTTCAGCCGATGTGGGAGAAAGCAGAGCATCAGTTAACGAGTGGCAAAGAGACAAAGATAACGGCAGGACAGACATCCTGCAGTCACTCAGCTTGTTCTGGGACGACTGAGCAGGTACCCCAGCCTGCCCCAGCCTCTGCAGGCCTGTGCTCCCCAATCCTGCCTAATTAGAGGCTCTGCTGATGCCCATTCCTCCATCCCTCCATCCCGAGCTCGGCAAGAACAGAGGGAGGAGCAGCTCCTTTCCAAGTGTCAGGGGACACACAGACAGACAGAGAGAGCTGCACTTGCTGCCAGCAGCCCCATCTCATCAGTTTAACCAGGAGCACAGCGGTGTGCTCTCCCTGTTCAGGTAGGGAAGGGATGAGGGATGACCCTGGGAGACCTGCCAGAAGCCCCCAAGGAGCAGGCAGAGTGTCCTGCCTGCCTCAAAAAAGGATTTTCTGTTGTTGCTGCTCACAGCAGGGGCTGGGCTTGGCTTCCTCAGCTCTCTCCCCTGCTCCTCACCCCGTGATAAATCTTTCAGGCTGTCCAATCCTGCTCACCTGCTCTGCAATGAGACCTGCTGCTCTCTCCTAATCCCTGTCAGGGCTATTTGAACTTGTCTGTGAGACTTGAATTGCTCAAGATTTTTTAGGGTATTCTAAAAGACAATAACAAACACAGCCTTTTTATTAAAAGTATTAAAGAAGTGTATTTTTCATTAAAAACACGTCTTTCCTGAAATATTCAGTCTCTTCTCCAACCCCTTGAATCGTAAATATTTTCCCAATGCACACTGACGTATTTGGTTTATTAGCACCTGTGTTTGCAGTAAATGTTTTCATTAAAACATTGCACCATAAGTTTCTGAGGGAAAAAAAAAAGAAAAGCAAAGAAAAAATGAGCTTATTTTTAACCTTTCAGGATGAAAACAGTTTGGAATTGTTGTGCGAAAATAATTTCAGGATTTTTAATCAGCTTTAACCAGGTGGAGGAGGAAAGAGAAGCAGCTGAGGGACACCAGAATATGGCAATAGAATTGTAAGCCCGGGTCAGACTGTGACTGTGGCTACCAGCTTGAGGCTGTGGCTAATGCCAGATCCTTCTGAAAACGACATAAGCACAACAGAACAAACATCACAGAATCCCAGAATATCCTGGGCTGGAAGGGACCCAGTGCAGGATAATCCATCTCCCCCCAGCTCCCTCTGACTCTCTAATTCATGCTGTTTTCTAGGAGAATTGTGTGAAGTCTCTTCCAAGGGTTTGTAGCCTTTACTGCTCAAATTCCAGACATTCTCCTTATCCAAGTGAGTGGCCAGCCCCCCAGCAAACTTGTTAAATTCTTATTCTCAGAGCTTTCCACTGGCAGTGAGTCAGGCAGGGAAGAAATAGTCCCTTTTATTGGTTTGGAATTTTCTGCTTCTTAAAATCCCATCAGCTGCCTCTTTGTTCTTCTGTCATGAGACCCAAAGAGCAGAGCTCCCAGCCCACCTGCTCCAGCCTGGCCCTCATTCCAGACAATCTTCCCATATTCCTTTTGCATTTGGCCCTCTACAGAGCAGAGTATTTTCTCCATGGGGGACTTTCCTCAGATCCCTTTAAGGACCCCCAGATTTTCAGTGTCCTGTCTCAGCACTGCACACAACACTCCAGAGGTTCAAACCATGCATGATAAGGATGCTGCACAGGAATGTCTATCGAAATCCTTCTGCCTCAGCTTCCAGGGCCTCGTTCCCTGGGCTGTTTGTTTATAACGATTCTGAGTGAGGAGCTGACGTCTTACACTGCATGCTTGCAGTGGTTGTCACCTGGCAGATCACAACCCTTTCTCCTTACCCATGCACCTGAGCCTTTCTGCAGCAGAGAGGAGGGAGATCTGCCTGGACTGGTACAGATTTCCAGGAGTGGTGTGACTGGAGGCAAAGATGCTGTTTGACACTTGCTCCCTGCAGGCTGATACCCAAAAAGAGACCTTCTGCTCCTGCCTGAGACAGAGCAGATAAACACCACCAGGGTTTCTGAGTGAAATGAACTCCTTGGTCCAGTTTCTGCTGGAGCAGCCCCTCAGCAGTGCTTTCACCAGCAGGAAGGGTTCAGAGCTGTTCTATTTACTCTCCAAGCTGCTGAGGGCTGGAAGTGAAGAAGTGGAAGATATCAGGCAGATCAAAGTATGTGGAACAGATTAATGACAGTTTTGAATAAGAAAGAGCTTTAAAGAACAGAGAAAATGTTGGTGAGTGTGTGGAGAGAGTTCTAAAAGAGATAAAGCAGGCCCTTTAATAAACTAGAAAAGGAATAAAATCAATGATGGCTGAGTTACAAATAACACAGCAGAGCCACTGAACTCTTTGCAAACTAGCCCTTTGCAGAAAAGCAGAAAAAAACTGGGACAAACAATTAGGAAGCATGAAGACCTTGTCAATAGAACTGTTGATAAGGAACAGATAAAATGGATACTTAAATTAAATACAGTGGAATTCCTTTTTTACTGATCATTCCTCCTAGTGCTCATCCAGCTCTCCGGATCAAGCCTTCCTTTCAGCAGCCAGCTCCCATTTGTGTTGATGTTTGCTCTTTCCTTAGACTGCTCAGCAGGGCTTTTGGTCAGGAGGATTAGACTGAAAAGTTATTTCTCTGATTTTCTTTGATGTTTTCAAAGGTGGAAAAACCCTCGTGCTCTTGAGGGTCCATAAATCTCTGAGCCAGTTTAATGAAGTATTGGCTGGAGCCATTTATAATTTCACTTATCTATCCTGGCATTAAAATGCCCTGCAGAACTCAGCTCATTCTCCCAAGATGGAGATTCTGGTTTTACACATGTGTCTGATCTGGAAAGCTTCTAATTTCATGGGTCTCATGTGGTAAGATCTCAGTCTTAATAATCATCACCCACTGAAGTCAATGGGAGGGTTTGCACTGAAGGAAATGGCAGGTAGTTTGGCCCCTACAGAATCAATTTTAAAAATAAATATCTATGACAGAATTCACCCTTTATGGACACAACAGAGCATCTAGGTGAGCAACAGTCTGGAGATATGGCTTATTGACTTGGCCAAAACATGCAAAATCACCAGGATGCTATGAGAGAAAGTGGGAATCAAAATCACCAGGGTGCTAACAGAGAAAATGGGATTTTTTTTTTTTTTAATTTTTTTTTTGACTGGATGATTTGTAACTTATACACTTCTGATCTGATTAGGTCTTGTGGGTGGTACTGCCCTTAAAAGGAGGAAACAAGAGAGTCTGGCAATTACTTTTGAGTCTACCCAGCTTCTGTTCCAAGGGATGGGCAGGGAAACTGCTGGAGTCTCAGCCCTGCTGTGACCTCCTACACAGGCAAAGGTCCCATGAGATTGTTAGGTGTGCAAAGCAGCACTTGGCTACTCAGGAGAGGGGTCCAAAGTGAGGAGAGGGGAAAATTCTTGCTGGAAATCAGCGTGGGAGGAGACAACATTTAATTAGTTTTCAGTGATAAATGGGAGATGTGGCCACAGGTGACTCTCAAAGCGCAGTGGGAGGGATGGAGAGGGGCAGGCTGGCAGCTGGGGAAGGGCAGGAGCAGCAGGCAGTGAGCAGGGCTGGAAACACTGGAACACTGCCCACAGAGTGCCCAAAGAGATCCATACCCCACATCAATCTCCATGACCAGGGAAAGGTGTAAATAAGGAGTTAATTCTGGCTGCAGATTGTCCTCCAGGGGAGTGACTGCAAACACTGCAGACAATGAAATAACCCACATCTCCCTGTGCTCAGCAATGGGGTTAATGAGGAGCTGGAAGCCCCTGTGTTGTGGTTGGATTTCCTTCAGTAGCCTGCTTTTCTTTCACTTGTGCTGGTGTGGATCACAAGAGAAGTGAATTGAGTTCTCTAACAATAACAGGCTTGTCACAGACCTGCATGAACTCATTCAATTCTACATGATAATTAAGTTATTTACCATTAGTTTCTGGCCTGGGTTTAAATGAACAAAGAATGAAGACAGTGCACTGTATATCAGGATGAAAAACCTAAAACAGAGGAAGAAGGCCCCATTCAAGCTTCTGTCTTTTCCACTTCCACTACAGAATAGTTCTCAAATGAAGGCGAGAACAGGCAAAGAGCTGTGAGTGGTTTTCCACAATGAATCATAAATAAAGATGGAAAAATAATAAAACAAGAGTACCCACTCCCTCTGTCATCCTTCATGGAGAATATGGACCACACTGTCATCAGATTCCCACCTAAAAAAATATTTCTCAAAATTGGTATTAAATATTTCATTGTTTATTAACAACGAAGAAATTCAACAAGAAATAGTGTCTGTGATTTGTTAGCAATATTTATCTACTTTGTTCCTGCACAGCAAATCTGAGAGATATTTCACAGTCTTCCTTATAATGGTGATGCTAGAGATATAAACTGCATTATTAGAAAAAAATGCATAATAGCAATACAAAAAGAGCTGATTATTAATAAAACACTGTCAGATTAACTAACAGTAAAGTAAAGCCTATCTAGTAAGTGCTTGAGGGATAATTCTTCATTCCAAAGTGGTATTTTAGAGTTATGCACTAATAAAAAATTGCTTTAAACTTTCTATGAGATTAAAACTGAATAGTTTTTTTCCAGTTTTTTTCTTTTTAAATTGCTGGTAAAAATTCAAGCTAAAAGTAAGCACTTCACAATAGACAGAAGCGTTGAAATCGCATTATAGGCAAGATCACATTTCAAAGCAAGGATGCTTTTCATGTTTTTGAGTGGCAAACAACACCTGATACTGCAGTGTTCCATTGGCTGAACAGCTTTTTATTCAAGTGCTGACAATTTCACGTGCTGGTTGGGGTCTGGTCCACAGCACAGCGAGGGCAAGGAGGGTTCCCCATGGATGCCACGGGGATAGGAATTGATTTCAAGGCACAGCTAAACAGGCGTGGGTGTAATTAAAGACAAATTAAGTCTGCAGCAATCTCTGTCTCAGAACACAAGTCCCAAGAGCTGATTTGGTCACAAATGGGCTCCTGGCAGAGCCACACAAAAACCCAACCCAGGACACCTCAGTGTGATGTAGGAATGGGAGTCAGACAGAAGAAACCTGGAGGGGGATGTTAAAATAATGGTTTGTAAGATAAAGGCAGGGAAGAAATCTGAGCCCCCACAGTTCACAATGTGGATACCCCAAATCAAACACTTTAAACTCACATTAATGTTATGAAGCATGCATGTGAACAAAAATTGACTCTTCCTGTGAATTCAGGTGTATGTGCACAGGTAACTATAGCTGTGCTACACAGCAAAATTGCAGCTCATACATATGTGGCCCCTCAGTGAAATAACAGACAGCCCACAGAGGGAAAAATGCAAAGCACATCCTTGTTCTGGGCTGCAACCAGAAGTTACAATAATACAAATAATAATATTAGAGAATAAAAAAGAATAATTTGTGAGCCAAAGGTTTGGGACAGTTGAAATAACTATAATAAATCATTTTGGGCTATAACTGAATGAAGCAAACCTGGAGGTGTTTATTGGGAAACATTTTCCATGGAAGCACTTTTGAGCTGATGGGGGAATCCTGGATTTTGTGGCTGACACCAGTGAAAGCAGAGGATGTAAGACTGGGGGCAACTCCCCTGCCAGAGCAAGAGGATGACCAGGTGAAGCACTGATCCAGGATAAAAGAGGAAGAAACTTGCCTTTTTCAAATTCTCACCCATGTCAAGGTGCTGCAAAATTTGGAACAAATTTCTTGGTACCATCAGTAAAGAATTTCCACACATAAGCTCTCAGTGCTCTTGACTGGTTTGTGCTTCTCAGGGTTTGTAGGGTAAAAAGTTCCCCCAAATCAAGAGACTCTCCCCTTCTACCCCCATCAAAACCAGCCACCAGAACCCCACAGTGTTTATAGGCTGATCCATCTTTTTTATTTGAAGAAGTATATAGCTTTTTTTAGGTATTTATCAGGTTCTCCTGTGACATTCCTGGTTTATAAACCACCTCAGAAAACCAATTTTAGATTCAAGAAAGGTTTTTATTATAGATAGACATATCCTACCACAGATTCAACCCTTTTTCTTAAAAACACACATCAGATGTTTATATGTCTTACATTCCTTCTCAAAACATGGTCCTGTTATATCACAAAAATCCAGGCTTGGGACCAAACTTGTCACCAGACACTGTGGCAAGGGACATATCCTGTCCTTTGCCTTGTGGAAGGAGAATGGGGGCATTTTTGACACTGGGAGATGGAGAAATTTTGAAAACCCTGTCAGCCCTTATCACAATTGTTCCCTTTGGCAGTTCCAGAAAAAGAATCTTGACTACAACTTGATTTGGAAACTTCTTTAGGCACAATCCCAGGAGATCCGGTAACAATGGACTGCGAGAGTTGGAGTTAGAGGAAAAATAAAACAGCTGGGCAGGTGGAGGAGGATGGGAGTGGAGAGAGGAGTCTCTGTTTTGCCTGTTATTCTGTATTTCTTGATGCTGGAGTTCCAGCAAGCAGGTATTAATAATAAATAAAAAGAATGATGACGGTTATCAACGCTGACCCTTTCCCTCTTTCAAGTGTATTTCAAGTTCTTTTTATTGATTATGCACAAACTTCCTCACGTGCAGACAAGGCTGTGCTGCCTTCCAAGGAAGTCTGTGGGTTAAGCAACCCAGGCCAGGCACTGCCCATTTGCCCCCACTCTCCACTCTCATTTCTAAGAAATAGAAAAAAAAAAACAAACCTCCTTTTGAGATTCTGGGAAAAATGGCACCAAAAATGCATGGTTTCGTTTTTTCTATTTGCTGGTTCACTACAGGGCTTTTGATCTCATTTTAACATGAGATAAATCACCTTGAACAACACTTTTATGATGCTGTTCCTGCAACAAATGTGAGTCCATCATCTTTGTGGCTGGCTCAGGGACCAGGCCATGAGACTTCACCTTCAGAACTAATGGTTGATAACCAGATTATCCTTGCTAGAGAGAAGGCAAACATCTTTTATTGCATATTCTACTATTCTGCACCATGTGTCCTTTTATGTATATTTTTAATTAGCCAGAATCTCTAATGAAAGAATGTGGAAGGTCCAAGCCACCTCCTAAGGTGGCAGAACGAAGCCATGAAGAATTTTGCTTCTCCCCTGGCTTTGATTTCAGGGGTAGGAGGATGGCATGGACCCTACTTCATTTTTAATATGAATGAAATGCCAAGAAAAGTGCAAGGCTGAGAAGCTGTAAGGAAGTTTTTCGGTGTGATCTGGTCTCTTCCCCTCAAGAGGAAGGGCAAAGCAAGTTGATAGATTTTTGAGTGTTGGGTGGTAAAACGAATCTCATTTCTCAAGTCATGAACTTTAAAAATGAGCTTCCTAAACCTCACAGAGCAGAAAAAGCCCAAGGTTTGATTATTTTATTGCCCTGTTGAATGGATACTTGCAGATGGAGGGGAAAGGTGTGTGAGAAGAAATAATGGAGTACAGCACCACACATCCAAAATATTTGCAGTTGTTTCTTATATCATGTTTGATATTTGGCACAGTGAGTTCTCCCCCACAGCCACAACCCTGCCTGTGTTTATGTCACCCCATGTGTGGGTGCTGGGATGAAGACAGCAGCCTTGCATTGCTCCCAGGCAGGATTTCTTGTTCCCTCAGGCTGGGTGTGTGTCTCTATCAGAGACCAGTGGATGTGTCACACCTTGTAACACTGGGGCTGTTGTTGAGATGAAATACCGTGCCCTGCCCTGAACCCTTCCCACCAGGAACCTATTGCTGAGCTAACAGAGCTCCTGTGGCATCAGAGGGACAGGCACAGCACAGCCCTGACGTGTGTTCAGAGAAATCCAATATTACACAATTTATATCTGCTGAATTCATCTTGTATTCTTCCCCCTCAGATGCCTTCCCATATTTCAGGCCCGTGGAATCGATGGAACCGAGGGGCAGTTTGTTGTAGCACCCTGTAGGATGATATTAAATTCTTGCTTTATTGCTAATATCAGCAACTTTTTTAGATTGAGACAAGAAAAAAGATGGAAAGGGAGAAAGGAAGAGTATGGGAGAGAGACAGGAGACAAGATGTGTTGCTTATTTTGCTGAAGTTTGAACTAGGGAGAAAAGGCAAAGCACAGTTCCACAGAGCTTGAAAACAGATGATGTCCCCATTCTTTAGCTCTGCAGCAGCCCTGTAACAGCCACAACTAGACTTTTACTGGAAATAAATTAATTATTTTGTGCCAGGGCAGTGTTCTGTGTGGCTCTTGGAAGCTCTTTGAGCAGGAACCAGGTGATGTTTGACTCCTGCTTTGCCACTCTCACTGTCCCACCTCTGGATCTGCTGTCTGTCCCCTCGTTGCAGAACAAGATTCCAGCACCTTGTTATTGTCATCACAACAAGTTGGGCTCAGATGTGCCTGTGCTGTGCACAGATGCTGTTTCCAGGATCCATGGATGCTCTCCAAAGCCCTTCCAGCCATGGTTCCCATGGGACTCTGGTGAGAGAAGGGCACGAGGCCCCACTCTCCACATCTGGATGGTTTCACTGCAAATCAGGGAGATTCCTGATGGGGTAAAGGATGCTCTTGGCAGCTTGGACAGAACACCAAAACCCATTGTAACCCAGCAGTCTCAGTCCTGCTAAAGAGCTGGCCCAGTACCAGTGAGACTTGATCCCCAAGAACTTGAAGATTTTCCATGTTCCCTCTGCCCAGGGCTTGACAGCATTTCCCTGCTGTGAAACCTTTGTGAAGGTGAGGGTTCAGTGCAGGGATGCCAGGTGCTCCAGGAGCAAAATGTGGTCAAAAGCTACAATTTCTCAGCAGCTCTGCCTGGACCTGGGACCAGCCTGGCACCACCAATATCCACCCAGTCCTTTTTGAAATGAGTTATTCTGCAGAATTTTAATCTTAAAATGTAGGATGGAGTTGGCAATTAACACCTGGAATTAATTTATCCCTAGTGCAAGCAGGAATGTGTCCTAACTCAGAGTGTCTCCCATTTACACCCATGATAAATGTAACCCACCAAACAAGCCCTTCTGGGCTCTCTGTGATCTCACCCTTTTGCAGCACAGAGATGTTTATTATGCCACAGGTATCCAATTTGCTCCCACGTCTCTTGCATGACAATCAGAGTAATTTTGTGGGGAAGGCTTCCTCAGAGAGGGCATCAAGGTGTGGGCTGGATGACATGGGCACAAACTTCAATGGACATAGAACTAATACTAAGCATGATGATAAAACCCAGGTTTTTTTAAAATTGCTCTTGGAGCCCTAAGAAATAATTTTTTCCCCGGGTTAGAACCACAATAATATTTCATTCCCACTGCTTACCCTAAAAAATGGATTTCCTTTCCCTTCTCAGTTGGTGATTTGTTTTGCATTAATGCCTTTCATAACTCATACGTTTTGCCATTAAAAATTAATGCTTGGTGCTGACATAAACAAATGAAATTTGTATTATTAATGTTTTACATAGGTAAGACTTTGTAATAACAGATTCATCATAACAGACTGTTTTAATTAAAAGACTTGCTCATTCCCTAAACTGATTTCAGACATAATTTTGGGCATTGGGAAGAAAGTCTGGTACAGCAGCCTGGAGAGGCATGATCAATAAGACCTTACAAGCCATTTTCAAAGTTTGCACCTGAGTTCAGACAAGGGATCTGCTGTCTGGGGTGTATTCCATGAGAATAGCAAGTGGGAAAGGCACCAGGGATGGCTTTGTGGTGCAACCTCTCTCCACCTTTGTGGTTTCTACCCAAGGTCCAGCACAGGGCTTTGCTGCACAGGGGGCACTGAAGGTGAATAAAACACCAATGGTGGGACCACACTGAGGGTTTGCCTCCTGCTTGGGCTCCTCTCTGTTTGTCTGGAGAACCACGTGGCTCTCAGGGTGGATTCCCCACGGAAAGTCAGCAGGAGGATCTCCAGGCTGGCCTTTGGGGGTATGGGTCTAACTTTGGAGAGATGGGGGTGACCTGGTCATCACTGCTCCTAGGTGTGGGACAAAGCCCCTGCTGCCATCCACAGCCCAGCTAAAGCCACACTTCCACTACTTCACTACAAAACTGGATATTAGGAAAGAGGAGGAGAAGCAACAAGCTCAGGAATAACCTGCCTCAATTTAGTTTGCTCTAACAGAACAGTGCATACATGAAGCTCATTTAATTATAATTCCAAGCAGACTTTTTCTTGAAAATTTCTCATTAAAAATTTGCTTCTGGTTCTGAGGGTAATAGTGTTGACTGTCCAAAAGAAGAAATCTGCTTGGCTGTGAGGCTGCAGGTGATGTCTCCATAATAGGGGTCTATGATGTATTCCCAGGCAAATGAAGCTCGGGTTGAGAATAACTCACAGCAAACTCCATTACAAAGCAGTGGTAATTGTGCCACAAGACAGGGCTACAGTCTTACAAAACCCAGAAAGGGAAATTCAAACAAAAAAGCCTGGAGATGGACGGGTGGGGAAGGGAATGAAAACAGGAGCACACTTCCTCGCAGACCCGGGAGCAGTGGCACAAAGCCTGCTAATGACAGGGAGCAGGGTGATGGGAAAACATCAAGGGGGGGAATTTCTAAAGCCCAATGCACTTGCCTGTTCCCCTGTCGAAATCAATGGAAATGTTCAGTTCAGTTTTCCTATACCAGTGACTTCAAGGGGAGCTGAATTAAGCCAGGGTGCTTTTAAGTCACCCACCCCTCATAACTGTAAAGAACAATTGGAAAAGTGAAGAGCTAAGAATTGAAACCATTGTAAAAGAGCTGGCCTTAGAAAATGGTTCTGGGGAGCCAGGAGTGCTGAAAAGAGAAAGATGATAAGAAACTATCTGTATTGGACATCAGGAGCTTATAAAAGGCGGCGGGATGTAAAATGGCATCACTCTAGAAAGGACACAAAAGCAATGAGGGGAAGAGCAGGGCTGTATGAGAGCCTCATTAATGGGCAAGATGACTTGGGCTGTTTGCTGGAATCTCCCCTCTCCACCCCTTCAGCTCCCACTGTGACCAGTGCAGCCCCACACACCCCAGGGGACATGGAGCCGGGCAAAAAATCACAGTCCAGAATGGAAAGGGAGGTTTGTGTGTGTGGCATGGGGCAGGACCACTGATGTGTACAGCACAGGTGTGCATTTATCCCTGGGATAACTCTCTTACATTGGCATCAAGACATTTGTGCTGCCCTCTGAGAGATGTGCACTGCAGAGATTTTTACATTGCAAGGGGCAACTTCCACTCAAAGGAGGTTAAATGTACTTTTTGCACCTTTTCCAAGCACGTTGCAGCTCTGCAGCTGCGTGTCCAGCATGAGATTGCAGGCATTTCTGCAGTCTTTGTGCTGCTGAACCTATTTAATTAGAGGGAATTGGATTGAGGATGCTGTGCTGTTATTGTCGAGGCTGCTCTCTGTGCACATTGCTCAGGAGCCCCCAGGAGTGCAGTACTGGACATGGGAACACTGAGCCTCCAGCTGAACCCCAGCCAGCTCCACGAAGCAATGGCAAAATAAGGTGGAAATTTCAGGCACTCATCTTGAGCAAAAAGTTAAAAAAAAAAATAAATTTAAAAAAGGCATATTTACCCAGCTTAGTGCAAAAAGCATTGTGGAGCATTTCTGCCTAAGGAGGATAAGGAAAGCTGGCATTGCCTGGCATGGTTTGTGGGAATCAGCCTAGCCAGTATTCCAAGCCAGGCAACCATCACCAGAGAAGAATTGCACCCTAACCCTAAACCTTGGGAAGCATTTGTTCAGTTGTGATGATCCCAAAGGAAAGTTACTAAGAGTTATGGGACTGTTTACATTAATGCCTCATACATATTCCTAACCCTCATTCCCCAGTTAGTTATTTCCACTCCCAGTTTCTAGAATATTCTCCCTTCCTTGTATCACCATTAGCTCTCCTTTGATGCAGTGTTCCACCCAACCTACCCCACTGGGCCCTACCTTCCCTTACTCCACCTCTGCACCAATTTCCCCTGTACCCACTGCACCCTAACTCAAGTCCACCCCCTCTTACCCCATACTTATACCCTAGACCTTCCTTTGTCTGGGTCTTTGACCACGGGCTTCTGGCAAGAACTTGTTCCCTCCGTTATTGTGTTTGAGTTTTTGGGCCTCCTCCCACATTTACTTTCCTCATTATTAAAATACTTTATTTTATCAAGTTGTGGTCATCGTACCCGCTCTTCATTTGTTTTTGCCACTCCTGCCCTGGTATCAGGAAACCCAAAAGTATTGTTGGGGGGTCACCCTCATCCTGACAGTGGTTGCTCCCAGATTTCAGGAGAAACCTGGGAATGAGCTCTCCAAAGGGCATTGCTGCTCCCCATGAGGAGCCCAGGCTGCCCTGGGCTGTGGAAGAGCTCCCATCAGGAATGGGAACAGCTTTGTTGGACAGGGTTGTGCCAAAGCAGAATGAAAGTTCATTTTCCTGACTTTGTATCAGTGATTAATCACAAATTGGTTTTACATAAGCCTGAACATAAAATTTTTAGCTCTTGGAGGTTCTTCCAGCAGTTACAGCAAAACCTCTGTCAGCAGCTTCAGAATTGATGTGCTATAAAAGGAGAGGAACATTGATAAATACTCATTTGTTACCCCTGCTGTTGCTCACTCAATCAGCTCTCACCCCTCATTCTCTTCTCCTCTTGTGTTTGGAGAAGAAAAAAAAAAGAATGAAGAAAGCAGGAGGATTTTACTTCAGAAAGTAGAGATGGAGAGGAACTTTCTCTCCTGATGAACAGGAGAAAACTGGTTTGTGGAATAATCCAATCAACTGAGCCTTCCTCAAATCTGGGTGTGTTCCTGGAATTTCAATTAAATTGCAGGATCTCTAGGGCACAGTCAAGCCTTTCTACTCACTTTCCTTTAAGTTCTTTAATGTGGCAGAGTGTTGATCCTCAGTTATTTCTCTGAGGTGCTCTTGTGGTAAAAATAAAACAATGAAGAGCATTACAGCTGGCCTGGGCTGTGCTGAGGGCTGTTGGACAGCTCAGGCAGCGGAAGGACAAACCTCTGCTCACCAGGAAAAGCATCCACTGCTTAGGCTGGAGGCTCCTCTGGTCTCCACTGAGTTTTTTGAGGGAGCATCCCTGAGGTCTGTCCCTCTGCTCTGGATCTGCAATGGGAAGTTCAGAGGAGATCATTCCTGTATGCAATCCATTACTGCCAGGAGATTCCCCTTCTCTCTCTTCCCTTGCTACTTGCCAGAGATCATCCCACCCTTCCTAGATTACATCCAGCTTTGTGAATCCCTCTGAGACTCCCCTTCTCTCCCTGCTTGGGGCTGTGAACATCCCACCCTTGTCAGGCATTTTAATCTCTGAACATCTTCACCCTGTGGTGAAGAAAGTCTGGGGGTTTTTAAGAGCTTTCCATAAAGTTGTGATGATTCCAGGACAGATTCCTAAGACAGGAAATTCAGCATGGTTCTCTTGACTTCAGGGAAGGGTTAGCAGTTTGCAGCATCCATCTCAGAATCTCTGCAATATTTTTATTTTTAATTCAGCCTTTCTTGTGGCCGAGTGCAGAGACCTTGGATCAGCTCAGGGCTTTTGCAAGTCACTGCTGAACACACGGCAGTAAATCATCTTCATCAAAAAGTCCCCTCCATTAGTGTTTCTGAACCCAGAACTGCATGGATGTAGGGTGCAAAGTACACCTGGAGAGTTTAGAGGTCAGACTTCCCTTGAAGTGAAGAGTTTTAAGGCAACCAAACCCTTCAAAAGATTTCTTCCTACTGGTTTATCCTTCAGGATTCACTCCACAGGATGATAAAGATTTTAGACTTTGGACTGTTGGAAAACTCTCTCTTCACTGCTCTACTGTGCAGTCAGTCAGCTAAAGCACTTCCTAATTCTTCTTGCTCAGTGTCAAACAATGGAAGAGGTGAATAATAAATAAAAACATAAATTTTCAGAATTTTGAAAGCCAAAGAAAAGAAACTACAGTTTTTCAGGATCCACCTCAAACAGCTGAAGCTTGTATAGGGACCTGAAGAGAGGATGAAAGCCAAACTTGCAAAACAACAAACAAACCCAGGTTCCCTTAAATGGGAAAATATGCATGGGAAAAGAAGCAATGCTGCTGAGATATGCATCCCATTTCTCCTCAATTGCTGGTCTGTTCCTTCAGGCTTCCCGACAGAACTGCATGCTATTTTTCCTTTTAATTTCCTGAATGTAGTTATTAACTGGAGTAAAAATAAATAAATAATCATGATGACAACATGTAATTTCTTGCAATGAAAACTTATGGTACTAGTTATTTCCCAAGATTAATCTCAATGTTTGCAAGTCTCTTTATTCAGCTAGATGGGAAACAGGACCTATCACCAGGGCTCCTTTCATTTTCCTATTTTTTCTCTTTCAACAACCACATTCCTATTTTTTCCCTTGCCTGTAATATAAAACTTTCTTTCCTATAAATCTCTTTTGTTCCTCCTGAGACTCTCCAGCAGTCTTTCAGGAGCCTTGCAAGGAACAGCTCATTTCTGTCAAGAGCTCCATATTAAGCATAAAATGTCTTCTAAAAAGCTGTCCTGATGACAGCTGAGCACAGGGTCACGCTCGTTTGAACTACAATTTACTCCTTTTCAAGAACTGCTGGGAACTGGGAGCTCAGAGTGGGAAGGAAAGCCTGGTGACCCACTTGCCAGGAGTGTGACACAATTGATGGTGTGATGTGGTGGGGTTGGGGTGATGAGACTGAGCTGTGGGGTGGCTGGGAGGGAAGGAGGTGCCTTTGGAGCCACCTGAGCAGCACCATCACTCACAGCCCAGCGGTCCTGCAGCTCCTGGGACACAGCTTGTCACTCACTGGCACGGATGGCACCGCAGGGGGACAAGGCTGGCACCGGCCTTCCTCCCTCTCTGTCTTCTCCACCCTTCAATGGGTGCCTAACAGGAGTCCAAGCTGTTGCTGAGACACCTTTCATACCCTTAAAGATCTCACATCTAAAGCAGGCTGAGAGAGAGCTCTCTCTTGAGAGGGGTCACACACTCACTGAGCTGGCAGAAGATGGACCCCAGGTGGGGCTGGCCTGCTTTAAGGATCATTCCCAGCCTTCCCTCCATCTTCTGTTCCAATAGCTTTACAGGGCTTGATGCCTTAGGAGTTTAACTTTTATATTTTTCATGTATTTGTAACCCCGCAATTCTTTAGTGTATAACTCTAAACTCCATATCCAGTGTGAGCTGCTGCTTTCCCATTTTGGGCAGACACAACAATTCCTCTCCAGGCTGGCAATCAAGGACACCTCACTGCCTCAGGCCTGAGAGATGGAAACAAAAGTGAGTTTGGGGGGAGCAAACTTGGGGTAAATGACTTCATTACCTGGAGCTGTAATTGGAAGATTAACCCCCAAGATACAAATGGACCAAACTTATAAAAGTGTGAAATCCTGTGACCCATTGTCCATTTTGGGTGTAGCCCCTGGGGGGTTTTACCTGCCCAAAATGTACCTGTAGGCCCTTCAATAAATAGAACTGCTTTTTATTCCCTTAATTTGGTCTGGCCTCTGTTTTTAGGTAGTCCCCAAAAGGCACCAAGCTGACACCAAAGATGCTGAAGATAAGAGAGAGACATGGTCACAGGATGTAATTTTCTTCTCTTCTCTTTCACGCTGTGTTTTTGTCACTGTTACTAAACACCAACCTGGTTTAGGCTGCATTTAGCATCTTAACTAAAAGAGCATCCACCTTTCCTGTCTTGCTGATGGGTGGTGCCTGTGTATGGTTCTAAAAGAGTGAAGAGCTGTCAAACCATGCAAAGATCCTGGTGAGGTTTCGGGGAATGTGAGTAGCTCGTGGAGTTCTTTCTGCCCCACTTATCTTACCAAAGCTGCTGTGCTCTGCTGACGTGGTCATTTCTCCCCAAAGGTGCAGGGACAGCAGCATTCCTTTCCCTCAGTGCTTCCTTAGGAGGAGCAGTGATCTTGCTGAAAGGAGATGTGTGCTGTGCTCCCACTCCTCTCTGCAGAGAGCAGCTCCCTTCCCTGGCTGCAGCAGAAACATTGGGATGTGATGCTGAGTAGTGCACAAGGAGTCGATGTCCCTAATGTCACAAGCCCCCTCATCCCAGCCCTCCCGTTGTGATCTCGTTCAGACCCATCTGAGATTTGCCCATCTGCATCACCAGGGTGGTTTCTGCACTGCCAGGAAGGCAGGGATTAACTTCCTCCTGAGCGTGGTCATCATGACCATTCATTTATGGAAGATCCTGGGAACTGCCTCGGTCCTGCTAACAGCAATTACAATACAAATAAAACTGCAATCAAAAGGAGCACAGTGCCAAATCCCCCAGGAGAGGCCTGGGTGCTTAGGGGATTTGTTGTAAAGCACTGCATTCCCTGTCTGCTCCTGAGTGATGGATAACTCCAGCCCACCAGAGAGAGAGAGATTGTCACTGCTGCCCTTCCTGTGTCCTCTAGGATGGCAGGAAGGAGTAAGTGGATGTTTGCAGCTGGAAGTATCTGCAGGCTCCAGGCTCTAGGAGCATTTCCAGGAGCAGGAGGCAGAGGATGTATCTCTCGCTCACGTCTCCCCCCTCTATCTATGTTTCCCGCCATCGGTATCTCACATTCTGCAAATGCATCAGAAAAGAAAAATCAATGTAAACTAAACAAGAGCCTTTCCAGGCTGTAAAGCAGAGATGGCATTAGGTGTCCATTAATCCCATGGCTGCAGCGAGTCCCTGAAGCGATTGAAATGGGAGGAGGGAAAAGGGAGGAGGGAGAGAATGCCAGGGGACACAGAACCAGCAAATCCTCTCTTATGACTGTAGTTGTTTTCTTTTCCCTTTACTTATTTCTATTTTTTTTTTCTTTTCTTCCTTAATTTAAATAGAACTCATAAAATGAGCTGATGGAATATTCTGCTTTCTCTGTCCCCATGTTAGATTCAGAATGCCTGCAATACTTTCTAATGTCAGCAGATCCAAATAAGGTCATTTGCATTAAAAGAAAGCCAAGCTTGCAGCTATCTACTTAAAAAAAAGGCAAAATAATTCATGCTTTTAAATTAATCAATGACCCCTCAGGTTGATGCCAATGCAGAAATACTAAACTGAGAAGTTATGCATCTCATCATAAAAACTCTGAATTAACTCTGGGTTGGCCACATCAGGGTTTAATGCAGGTCTTTCTCTGACCCATGTTTGCTGCTTGGCTCCTTGGTCCAGGGTTGCAGGTCCCCTCTCTGATGATCCTTCCCTGTGCTTGTGAACACACAGAATATCACAGGTCTTCCTCTGGGAGGTGAGCCCAAAATCCAGGAGCTCTCATAGAGGGGGGAAGAGAAGAAGATGGTCCTGGTCTGCCTCAGGGTAGCAAGGTCCTTTTCCTCTCTGGAAAATTCTGATGAAAATCTCTGTTCCAAACTTCATTACCTTTTACAGATCAACTTCATTACCTTTTACAGATCAACTTCATAACTGCTTCTGATGCAGCCCCAAACTCTTTTTTTACCACCCCCCCAAAAAAATTTATTCTCGTGCTTAATGCTTTGAAATTCTGCAAGAACCTGGACACATCTTCCCCTCCCCTCCATGTGGAAACTCATCAAACCTGTGATTTTTAATACTTGTCCATTTTTATATGCTCCAGCCACATCTCAGTTTATAATTTCTAATAATTTCCAGTGTTAGTGAGGCTGAAAGAGCCATTGAGTGTTTTCAGGACTGAAATTGAGCCATCAATTATGAAAATGTTTCTTCTGCTCAGTTTCCCATTGAGCCATTATGTAATAAAAACCCCTAGGAAAACAACTCCCTCGCCAGAAGAGGAAACAGTTAACAAGGCAGAGATGCTGCTGAAGTGCCCTGGGAACAGAAATGCTGGGCTGGATACAGACACCCACAAATCCAGAGCCATCACTTGCCCCAACAGCATGCAAAGAAAATTGCAGACTCAAACAGTCTCAGCTGGCATAATTTTCTCTGTGAACTTGTCCCCTTCCCTTGAAATACTAGAATTACTTTACAATACAAAAGCTCTTTGCAATAAATGGCTTTTTTTTGCCCCCCATGAATCTCCCTTATCATTCCCCTTCTGCCCAGCACACATGGGAGGGAAAATCTTTTTTGCATGTAAGGCTTGGGCCTTACATTATTATAGGCCAAGAAAAAAGTAACTATTGAGCAAAAGAAGAGCAGGAAGAAGTGGGGGGGGCAGAAAAAGTGCAGACACAGTAAATTACTGTGTGAATTAAATCTCCAGCTGACTGGAAATGGGGCTGTTTGAAAACTCCCTTTGATTTTTGCAGTGTAAGGTGGGGAGGCTGCCATTCTTCTATTTTATGTTTGCTGATCCTTTGTTGTTCCTTTATGATCTTTTTCACCTCACAATGTGTGATTTAGTGTCATTTCAGGAACACAGAGAACTGCAAAGTGGGCATGCCTGGAAGTCAACAGCCATGGCCGGGGTTCAAGGTTGAAACCAAAGTACTGAACTGCCTTAGAGGGGTGTGAATACTGGCCCCTAATCTGGGTGGGCACATGCACTTTTTGGTCCTGTCTACTGAATTTTTTCCTCTTACAGTGGTATTGGGGCAGTGGTTGTTCAGAATCACAAATTCACTGGAGATGGATGTGGAGTTCTGACCAGGTAACCCAGCCAGGCAGTGACAGGAAAGAGAAATAAATCTACTCATCCCATTTCCCAGCTTTTGGTTTTAATTCTAAAATGAAGAAATAGAATTGGGTTGAAAAAGGTCAGGTTTCATATGGTCAGCTTGTCTCTGCCTCACCGGGATATTACTTTAGAAAGTCAGGGGGAAGAAGTGGAAAAAATTATTAGGGAAATAAGCAGGGCCAGAATAAATATGGGATGTGGAGGCTGATGATACCTGTGGAAAAAAACTGCTTTAAAATGAAAATACTGGAGATAACAGCTAATGAAAATGAGCAAAATAAGAATTCTAAAATTGGAATTCTATCTTGGAGATGTGGTACCCTAAGGACCCACCATTTTCCTGACTTACTGCACCCAGTGCCTTGCCCCTAGAGCTGTGCCCAGAGAGCTGAGCTCAGCGTGGGGCTGGAGGGGTTATGGTCAGATTTGGGAATCTCTTGATGTCTCTGCTCCTCTCCCATTCCCCCACAGAAGCTGTGTGCCTGCTGCCTAGGAATAACTGGAAGTTCTCCACTGTTTGTGGGAGAAGGGCTGCTTCCCATGGTCTCCTCAGACACCTGGACTGCTCTGGGATAGATGAGACGGACTTTGTGGGTGTTTGTCAGTCATGCTTTATTAAACCTGACTCCAGGTGACACTGTGGCTCCCTTAGCACAACATTTTCCCTTTCACCATGTGGAGGGCAGCTGAGTCCAGAGCTGCTGTTAAACACAACTGATGGTCATGGCACTGTGGCCACTTTACCCACAGCTCTGGATTTGATCCAGGGCTCCAGTCTGCAGAGCTGCCCCTCAGCAACGGCTCTTTATCCACCCTAAATTCCTGCCTGAGCTCATCACACACTCCCTGGGCAAGGTCTGCACTCCCTGAATGGGCATTTCTGTCCTCCTGTGTCTGTGCTGCCAGCCCAGGTCACTGCTGTCCCCAATGCACTGCTCGACACTCACCAAATCTTTAAATCTCTTTTCTTCTGCAGGGAGAAAATGCCAATTACCAGAGGCTCCCATGTGAATTCTGCTGATGACAGGAATCACTTACTGTTTGTCACTCCTTTGCCTGTATCTGATGGTTTATTGGGAAAGGGCTCAGTTTATGCACACACCAAGATATGGCTTCATTGGTATTCCTTGGGTGGATGTTCTTCTGCTCCCATCTTAATAATCATCTCTTCTTCTTATCTAACAGGGCTCTATATGGAAGAATGGGGGCCAGAGAGGGGCGAGGGACAGCAGTGCAGGAAACACAAGGTTATCAGAGCTCCTGTTCTGCAGAGGTGTACATGGGGGCAGTGGGATAATGCTTATCCACATCACTTCTGAACAGCATGCTCTGATATTTCAGCCCTTATTTGTACCAGGTGAATAACTTGCAAAACACCCTGTGTGACTAGCCACTTTCATGCTTTGTGAAATTTCCCAATATAATATTTATGGGGAGAAGACAAAATTTTAGGCGTTAATAAAATTTTACGAAAAAATCCTCAAATCGCAAAATGCACTTATTTTCTGACTGTTTTTTAGAAGTTTTTTTAGTTTTGAAGATTTATATTTGTGTTATCCAATCCCTCCAACCTCTGATACCGGGGTCTGGTGATGCCTGATGCTCCCCAAACATAAAGTGAGGAATTTTTTTCCTGCTTCGAAGACCTTGAAGTTTTAGGCCTAAAATTTCAAAGGACCAGACATCCCACAGAGTGCAGTTCCCAGTCCCTTTACCACACTTTGAAAACCCTGAGCAGAGAAGACACAACATGGCAGGCTAAAGAAAAATACTGAGAAACAAAAAAATGCTGAGAAAGGACTTGTTTTAGACCAGAATAAACCTTCTGGGTACCACAGCCTCACAGTGGGGGGTATTCACTGTTCTCTTTTGGATGAGAGTCTCTCCCTTTCTAGGGCAGTTTTGTTCCTAAACTGAGTCTGTGACAGCACCTTTGTCCCCCCACATCTCTCACATTGGTGTCTGGTGCTGTCCCCCTCCCTTGACTGTCCTCATCTCACCCAGCTGCCACTGATCACATGGGCTCATCCTAAATTATTTAAATTTACAGCTACTTGGTGTAATCCTGCATTTATGTTCTCTTTGAATCCATTTCGATAGCTAATGCCAGAGAGCGCCGGGGTACCTTTCACACAATCCCATTCTAATGAACAGAATTTAAATAGAGGAAGATTGAATTAGAAGTCAAAATAATTACTTTTCTGGGCACTTCTGCTGTGCAGAGAAGAAGAAATCAGTAACCAGAGCCTGGATACACTGGGGTATCCTACAACCACCCCTCCACCCCTGTGCACAGCACAGTCTGGTTTGTGCTGGTTCTAGTCCTGCTCATTAATTGTTCATTAAACCCAGTCAAAACTCCAAGAAAGGTTTATGCTAATTCACCCTTCAGTAAGGGGAAAAAACAAACAAAAAAAACACATTAAGGGGAGCATCCAAGCTGCACAGGAGAAGGCAGCAGACAAATGGGTCTCTCCTGTGAGAGCCAGGAAAACGAGAGGCGAGTTCCAGGCTGAGCCACTCCAGCGGGGATTTGTGGAGCCTGGCTGCAGCCCTGCAGCTGAAGAACTGTTGTCACAGAAGAGAAATCTGAAATATTACCAGTTCAGAAGGAACCACAAGCAGAGAATGGTGTTTAAATGCAGCGAAGGCACTCTGTTCATCCCTGCCTGTGTGCTGAACCCAGGCAGCCTGAGCTTCTCACCAAGCTTGTGGGACCTCCAGGTGCCTCCAGATATTAAAAGACATCTGAGCTTTGCTGTCTGGAGCTCACAGGTTAACCAGACAAAGAACAAAGGTAACCTTAAGGACAGGTAATAAGACATATTCCCTACTAATCTCCCAGGCCTGCAGAATACACCGGGAGAATTTTTACTCTTTTTGTTCCTAATGGTTCTGACTCATGTTTTTTACCTTATTTCTACATATGATGTTTCTTGATGACTTCTCTCAATGAGGAATATTTGTCTCTCTGTCTATATACAAACCTAACAGAGTAAAGTGTAATTGCTGCACTTCAGATGATCTGAGAAATCCTGGTTCACTGTTTCTTCCCAATTTCAGACACGTAGGAGATGAACTCCTGCCTAGGGCTTTGCTTGGCTGGCTTTAAAGTTAAGGCAGCAAGTTGTGCACTGCAGCCCTCCTCACATATGACATTTTAATCTGAATCCTGTCCAGATAACAAAAGTTGGATCTTGAAATATTAATGACAAACAACTGCAGGACTGTGGGTGATTTGCATTGCCTCTCTTTTCAGCAAGGAAGTGGGATCAGCTTTCTTGGGACCTGAGCCTGTGCAGATTGCCTCTGCAAGTGATGGAGAAGCGTGCTCTGGCATGCTGTCAATCTCACAAACAAAGGTGTTGTCAGGGAGCCTTATTTAGAAGTATTTCAAATTAACCTTGACAGAAGAATTAATAAATAATAAGAGCTGAATGATATATAAATAAATCAATTACACTATAAATTTTAAAACAGCATGGTCTCAACTATTGCAGGGTGAGCAATACGGAGAAAGTTCATGTGGGCTAAAACTTCTCTGGAGGGTTTCTGATGTCCCCCCAGGAGCCCCAAGGCTTCTAAGGGAAAGATGAAGGGAGTCACAGACTGAGAGGGGTGTTAGGAAAACACACTCTGTGTGCCACAGAGACTGTGCAGTGCTCTCCTTGATCCTTGGAATATTGCCCCTCCAGATGGGACCCCAACTGTAACAGCTCAATCATAAGTAAATTTATTTCGAAGTGACAAGAATTTAAGAGGAATGGCCAATATTGGAGTTTCTAGGGCTTGGATTCAGCATTCATGCAAAACTGGGGGAGAGGTGAAGAAGACTAAATGAGAAATCAAAGTGAGATTCATCCTTTCTGACCCTGGCTGCCTGCTCTGAGTTAGTCTTTTTGTCTTCTTCTGGCTGATGGAGAGAGAAAGGAAGGTCCAGGAGCCTACAAATCACATGTGACAATTCCCTATTTCAGGATGAAGGCAAACCTGTGGCAAACCTCGGAAAGCTTCTTCTTAGTGGCTGCTTCCAGGTTTTGGCTGTCCAACTGCTGAGCTGCTGGACCCACTTCACCACTGAAAGACTGGGCTAAGCTCCTCTGGGTGACTGGTCAAATAGGAGTGAGCATTGCTGCCCCTCAGCTCATTACTTTAATTCCTGAAGAACAAAAAGCCCCCCAAAAAAGGCAGGGAAAAAGGCATTCAGGCACGAGGGTTGTGGATGACCTTATCAGAATTCCATAGTTAGGTGGAAATTGGTTTAAAAATTCAAATGACTGTTCACATAAAACTGCTCGCAGGATTCACCCAACTGTAATAGCAACTCTCTGCAAATGATTATGCAATTACCTCCAGGAGGTCAAAAAGTAATTACCACATAACCTGCTCTCTTCTGCTGGTTGCCTCTAATAAATAATAGATGCAAGCTCTACTTGGCTTTAGAAGAGAATTTGCCATTTCTTTACCCTGTAATTACATTAGATTATTTACCCAGCATGGTCAGCTGTGACCATGTAGGTCAGCTAACATGATATAGGAAGAATGGATGAGAGTGATTTATGCTCTGAATCTCCTCCAGCACCTGGGATCAAAGGGAGCTTTGGTTTTCGTGCACCCAGGACAAACCTTTCCCTCTGGCCACATCAGTTCACCTGGGTGCTGAGCATCCTCTGGGATCTGCTCAGCCCAGGGCAAACCCACACATTAAATGGCCCCAGCAGCCAAACTGCTCTGTAGGGCTTCCTGGGACTCCCTGCAGGACACCCTGCTCCACACCCTGTAGTGCTCTCAGGACTTCAACAAGGTCATAACATTTTCTTTAGCCTCAGGCTTAGAAGCCTGGAAGACCCAAGTCTTGTGTGTTTTCCCATGGGCAGGTAAGCAGGCTGTCATCATTTTCAGCTTTGTCGCAGAGAGGTTTTTGTTGTTGGCTGAATTTCATGCTGAGGCAATTTCTTCCTGAGGATCTGGAATGATGGCATTTGCTCTGTTTCCCTATCACCTTGGAAGATGTAAACCTTTGGAATACTCTGCATTTTCCTGGCAGTCTTTGAAATTATCTGCTCTGACCTTGCAGGAGGGGAAGACATTTATCACTGGGGAGCAGACAGAGATGTGGGGGCATGGTGTGCTCAGAGCCTGGCAGAAGCAGAACAAGATGCACAGCTTCTTCCTGGAGAAGTTGACAAGAAAAGTTGAACAAGCCAAGTAACATGTGGGAGAAAGGTCAGATTATTGTTTTCATTCCACACATGGAGTGGGGGGCAGCAAGACAGAGAAACTTGATCAAGTTCGTGCAGCAAACCTGTGCCAGGGCAGCACAAGGAGGCTCCAGATCTCCTGGGGGCTGGTCCAAAGTCTGCACCAAGAAAACATTTTCTCCTCAAGGTCTCTGCCCATTAGGAAGCAGCTCAGGCTGAGTCACAAAAGTACAGGCTCACCCATAACATATTTCCCCTGTCAGGAGATAAGTGTATCTCCCACTTGCTGCTTACTACAGTCGCTGTTTAATAAATTAAAGATCTAATTACATGGTATGGAAGTGATGTTGTTACACAGATGCAGTCACTGGAAACAAGACCAAGCAATAATGTTCCAACAAAACCCAGAGGCCTTTGCTCCTGATTCCTATTTTATGCTTTGTAGTCCCTGCCTTAGAGAGTGTGCCACAAGCTGGGATCAAATCAGGTTTTAATGTACCCTGTGACTGATGGACATGGTTCCTGCAAGGGCTGGAGTCTCAGCAGTCTCTCTCCTGTCTTTTCCCACCTGTTCTTCCACAGACACAAAATGTGGCCAAGGCTAAAGGTGAAAAATACGCCTAGAGCTGCTCCTCTTCATCATCTAAAGGTAATGGGAAGTATTATGGAGGGATGACTTTAATGCTATTATTTTAAGGATGCCAGCCTGCAATGACCACAGAACTTCCCATTTCAGCCTGTGCAAATCTGCCCAGTGTCATTGTTGAATCTCATACTTTAATGGCTGGAATCAGTGGTCTTTTCTGACTTAAATAACTCCATGATTCACAGGTCACCTCTCTGAGACCCACGGCCCCTTTCACACAGGCATTTTAAGGAAGAATTGCAGTGTTTTGGTTCATGGCCTCGGGTTCTACAGCCACTCCCTCACAGCTCTGAGGTGCCCAAGGAGTTAAGTGGAGCTGGTGGGTGTCACTTGAGGCAGATGTGAGTGATTTCTCCATTGTGGGCACATGCAGGTCAGGGTGGGTGTAGCCTTCAGTGTGTCACACCTTTAAAGCCAGCTGGGACAGGAAGGATGGCAGGTCCATTGCCTTCCAACCTGGACAGGCACAGTCAGCCACGACTGGGGATTGCTGAGCTCTGTGTTACCAACAAAGGGCAATCACCCTGCTGGGAGTTAATGACAGTTCTGCACACAATAGAAACCTTTGAGACTAATTACAGAGTCCTGTGGTGCCCCTGGGACCCGGTGCACACGAACCTGAGCTCAGGTGGGGGGCACAGAGGCAGCCCCACACCTGGATTGCTCCAAACCCTTGTCCAGCACCTCAGGGGTTACCTGTGAGCCATACATGGCTCAGGATGTGGCACCAGGGCAGAAATGAAGATCAGTTCTGGGTTGACAAGAGGTTTGCACAGTTCTGTCCTTCTGCACTGCTGTGGGGCTGTTGCAGCTCCAGTCCACACCGTGCCAGCGCTGGCTTTTCGTAGGAAGGAAACTTGTGTTTGCTGAACACTAGAGACTGAGGGATGAGAGGAGAGGGACAAGTGTGGACATGGATCTCAAAGGGCAGTGCAAGGTACTGAGCAGGAAAAAGGAAGAGATGGAGAGTGAGAGACCCTCAATAAAAAACTCTGCAGGCTCTGAAGCCTGGAATTAGTTTTAAAAAGGCTGGAGCTGGGCCATTCCCCCTCATTTCCTTTTCTTTGAACCCCACAGCTCTGCATAACCTCCTTCAAAATGTGTGCTATTAGCAACAGTTCCCTTCTTCCTTCCTGAGCAGAGAGATGCATTGAACTAATTAACGTGCAGGGTTTGTGCAATCCCATTTTGGTGGCTTAGCACTGGATGTCCCTCAGCAGCGACGTGGCTGGAATGAGAAAAACGCCACAGAGGCAGAAAACGATGACACCAATATCTCAGGAGCCAAAAGGCCTGGAGCCAAGAGGCTGTGAGGGTGATGAGTCCCTGGGGGCATCGTCATTCCAGGGAGCAGAATCAGATGGCTGCAGGGAGGGGGGATTCTCTTACCAGCAAGAAAGAGGGGAAAAGTGGAAAGGGAAAAGAAAAAAGAGAGAGAAAGAGGGTACAGCATCCATACTGTAGAGAGCTACAGTGGTGCTGCCCAACCTGTTTGTTCTTGCAGGTCTTTAACTCAGGAGGCACCAGCTCTCATTTCAGTATTTATATTTCCCTGGAGCAGCACCAACTGTATTTCAATATAAACGTAACGCAGTTAATTGAAATCAGTAAGTTCAGCAGTCATTAATAACAGATCTCTGGGAAGGAATATCCCTGCTACAGTTAATGATCAGCATAAAAAAGACCTTCTTTCAAAGTGTAATGGTGAGCTTGGTGTTCATTTCATCGTTGATTAGAGCAAGTTAAACTTTGCCCCTGTCTATAAGTTGTATATTTAAATATGAGGAGTATTTGAAGATATCAAAATACCACAAGTTCTTTGGAGCCAATCCAGGCCTCACAGCTGATCCCCAAAAGAGTGATGTGACTCTGAAGAAAAGAAAAGGTGGAATTAGCCCACAGATGTTAGAATGGACAAGTTCTGCTGTAAGCCTCAGTGTAGAGCAGATTTGAGACTCAACAGAATGAGCAGGATTCCTCCAGATCTGTGGGAAATCTGATCACATCTGACCCAGCCTGGAGCTTTTCACTGCAGCCCCAAGATGATATTGCAGGTGACAGCCCTGAATTCAGGGAGACCATGAGTGTTTAAAAGTGCATTTAGGATTGCATTAGCACTGGGAATTCCTTTGGAAAGCTGACTGTGTAAACAGAGAGCTCTGCCCCTGTGGGTACAGCACACTCAGGGTTTGTACTGTGGTTGGGGCAGTAACACAAAACCAGATCAACTGTAGTGTGAAAATGGAAGCCCAGATATAGGTCCTGAATTACATTCTCTCTATTAGAATATAATGTCTGAGAGTGGCTTTTTCCTAGAGGGAAAAAAGGGTGACATCACTTTAAAAGCCTTGGGGAGACGCCTGCTGTAAATACATGAAGCAGAAGTGTTGGACTGAGAGTTTAGAAATTTCTTCTGCTGGAAGAGGAGAAGGCTTTGATACCATTTGGGGTTGTCAGAGCTTCTATTCATCTGCAGCAGGTCTGGGTTCAGATGTTGCAGTCACAGCTCCAGCTCTCCCTCAGTGGAGCTGCAGGTCTGTGAGGGTATTGGTGAATCTCATGGTCTGTTTTCACCCCAGGGTACAAGGAACTGGGTGATTCCTCACCTGGAATGCTCATCCTTTTCAGGGAACCTGTTGGGAAGGATGGATCTCATCCTGTGGCAAACCACAATGAAAAGATGTGCATGAACAAGGCCAGCACTAACAATAAACCCTGCTCCTTGGATTAGAATGAGGAATGCAGTTTGACAAGGCAAATGGCAGAAGGTGCTTGTGTGGCAATTACCTCTGAAATAGGAAAGAGAGAAGCCCCGGGATGATGACTGGGGGGAGACATGCACCCTAAAGTGGATCATCTGCTGGGGGGAATTTACTGCACACCTGAAAATGGCACAGATGTAAAACGAGACTCACAAGTCCATCATTGATCATCTCAAGTGGTGCTTGTGCTGCCAGACTTCTGCCTGGAAAAACTGCATTTCTTTTCTCACTGTATTTTGACATCCAGGCTTTTGTTTCCCAGCACAGCCTGCAACTGTAAGTGGAACTCAGTGCTGAAATAAACTCCAGTACAGGAACAGAGGTTTTGCTTCTTGAATTAGAGGAACAATCCTGTGAGTCCTGCAGCAGGGATCACTGTGGCACTGCTGAACACTGTGGATCCAACATGCTTCCCCTGGGTGACAGCTCTATAGAGGCACTGTGGAAATGAAAACAAAAATGCTGTTTATATAATGCAGTGATGGATTGCTTCCTAAATTTCACAGGATGCTTTGGTAGGAAACCTCACTGAAGGCTTGTGTTGGTGCTGCCTGGGATTTCTTCAGTCTCTGGAGTGTTTATATGTAGTGCCAGCACAGCCTTGGTGGCTAGAAAGGAAACAAAATGAAAATATTTTACAAAATTTAAACTCTGTGCTCAGGAAAGTATACTACAGCTTCAGGATCACACCTACATGTAAAAGAGACCAGTGAAAGCAGTATTCACAGCGGTGTGTTTTCAGCCCAAACAACCAAAAAGCAGATCCCAGTTGGCTGTAGAACCTTTTCACATCCTTGTGCCTCACAGTAACCACTCAGGTGGGACTTGTGCACCTGCAGAATGGGAATGTCACCACTCTCCTGCCCTCCCAGGCTCTCCAGGAAACCACAACAGCACCTGAAACCTGCACCAAGGACAGAAGGAACAACTTGCAGTTCCTCCTTGGAAGAGGTTTCTTACTGAAAAATACCACAAAAGGAAATAGTGTGTTTTGCAGAAGTGTATAAAAGCAGCTCATTTCTCTCAATAAAGGTCTCAGTGGCCCTGCTGGTCTGTGTCCATGCATTGGTCATTACAGTGATGCAGAAACCTCTGGAAGATGTTGCTTGGTTATATGTGAAGTTATACTGGCTGCTGATGGCTGCATCTCAATACTTATGACCAGAATATATGGCACTATCAGAGCAGATCTGCTAGGAAGCCAGCTGGAGAATGAGGGCTGTCTTGGGAGCTCTCCATCACCAGATAATAGCTTGAGCTCCATAAAATCTCTTTTTAGCATGAAGTCCCATTTCTGGAGCACAGCAAATCCATGGACAATTGCTTGTTCCATCATGGAAGTCAAAACATTTTATCCTTTCCAAATCAAATTTTATTTCCTTCAAGTCCCTGTAGAGCATCCTGAGCCCAGGTCATTTGTTTCCTTCATCATCCCTCTCCCAGTAGGACAAAGTAGAAAGAGACATGTGATCTCATTTAAACTGAAAATTTTAGTTGCTTTTCCTAATGATGAAGAAAAAGCTACTGTTAGAGGGGCTCGTCAGCAGTCCAACAGCTTGCTCCCCAAACAGCACAGCTGGAAAACTCTGGCTGAGCCAGCAATATCAGAAGTGCAGAGCTCAGCACTGGTTTCCTGTCAAGGAAGAAGAGATCTCTTCCCCTTCCCCCTCTCCACCACCACACCAAGACAATCAGCACTGTGTAAAATGGACAGCACACACAGCAGGGGCAAACTGTGCTGTCATCCCCATCATCTACAGGGCCTGAGGGGGTTTGTCAGATTTTTGGGAGTCTTGGTGGCCTTGGAGAGCAGATCTTGATGCATGGACAGGACTCAGCTCTCCAGGACCTTCCCCATGTGGGAGCATGGTCAGGTTCAAGAGAGCTCTATTAAAGTGTCTATCAAAACTCTTGCCCTCAAATGGATTTATTGGCTGAGAAGGAGGAGCTAGGGTGCAGAGTAAATACAAGAGTAATGGGCCCAGCCTCTCTGTGCCAGCAGTGCCTGGTTACTGGAAAAGCTCTGTGAGATGGAACAATTTTCTGGAGAAATGGAATTTAAAGGCAGGCCCGGGGAAATGCTGAGATTCAGATCTTCCAAACCAAGCAGCAGCTGGGGAGGCAAGTGAGGGGTACAGTGCTTGGGCTGCAGTGACTGCTCCATCTGCACTGTGTTCTGCTCATGGGTTACTTCTTTAAAATGACACAGAGCAGGCTTACATGGGATATTAGGAAGAAATTCTAGTGAGGGTGATGAGGCCCAGGCTGCCCAGAGAAGCTGTGGCTGCCCCTGGATCCCTGGAAGTGTCCAAGGCCAGGCTGGACATTGGGGCTTGGAGCAGTTTGGGATAGTGGAAGGTGTCCCTGTCCATGGCAAGAGGTGGAACAAGATGAGCTTTAAGGTCTCTTCCAACCAAAACCACTCAGTGGTTCTATATTAGAGCCAAGTTGACACCTGGCAATGCTGCTGTGAGTCCCAGTGTCCATTTTAGTACCTGATCACATGGTGGTAAACCATGAGACAGTCTGAAAATTGAGAAATATTTCAGTGCCTCAAACTTTAAGTACATGAACGAGTCCCAGGACACCTCGAGTTAATTCTATGCACGAGTGTCTTCTGCAGGAAGGATGGATTTAAGCATGTGGTTAAATGTTTTCCTGAATCATAGCCCTCAATTGTGAAGAATGCAGTTTATACCTAACACTTGGCACATTAGGCAGCACCCGTGTGGTTAAAACACACTTTTTCATTAAAAATTATAATTGGGGAAAAACAAATTAGAGCCAAAATGAAATAGGCTTTTTATTTTTCCCCTTTTACCAAGAGATTATGTATTTCCCAAACACAATTTCTCTAATCCATATCTAATGCATTAGAGGCATTCTGCTATTTTCCTCTAGACAAACAAATTTCCCACCCGGTGTGGGATCACAGCCCTGTTCCAGAGAGAAAAACAAGTCATAATAATGCTGAGGCTACTAAAGGAAAATGTTAAAATAATTAAAATATGAAAGAAGCTGCTGTCTTCCTGGGATTTCAATTTCAGAGGTGCCTGAGGGGAGGGGGTTGGATATCTCACACTGATACACTGTTTGATAAAGTGTGATAAAGACTTAGAAAAATTGGCAGATTAAACTGAAATAAAAGCTGAGGATGTTTGCATTCAAAAAGCTATTAAAAGCAGTGTGATTGAGCAGCAAGAAGCTTCTCTTTTATGCAAGAATGCACCGGAGTGGGATGTTTGCTGCATCGATGTCAAGGAGATCAAAGAGTTGTTTTTGTTAGTGGCACAAACTGTTCTTTTTGGCTGCTGGCTTGGATGTGCAATTGGAAGTGTCTGGGATCCTGCTGCTCTGTGATGCCACCACGGAATGGGACTGAAGATCCAGGAGAGCTGTGTGATCCTGTCCTAAAGTGATGCTGCCATTCAGAGGACTCTCTAAACCCTTCTGTGGCAGAGTAGCCAAAGACTCGTGCGACTTGCACAGCACAGAGATGGCTCACCCGGTGTTTGCCTTCCTAAAAACTCCTTCCCTCAGAACTTCTCAGGGGTTTTGCCTCCATTCACTTGCCTCCAAAACAATGGCCCTTTTTCAAGCTGGTTCAGACTCAGGCTGTCAGTGTGCTGCCCAGAACTGGGAGAACAATTTGATAGATCATTCTTTCCCTCACCCATCAGCTAATTGGCCTTTGACAAGGGTTTGTGTCCTGACAGTGCCCTCATTTGTGAGTAAAACCGCAGGTGAACTTGCAGACCAGAGGGTAAAACCAGGCAAAGTGAAGGATCTGATGCCTGACACAAGTCGTGGCTGTTGGATTGATCTCACAGCTCAGAGAACTGACAACAAACCAAGGGGCTGCTGATGCCAGAGAGCCCAGCACCCTGAGCCTGAGCTGTGCCTGTTTGTTGAACAGCCAGCAGCCCAAAGTGCTTTGTGTGCAATCACAAGCAGTGAAATCAGGTCCCTTCTCTGTCTAACTCCCAGCAGGCTGAAGCACAGCAGCAAAGCTGTGACAAGCAGCTCAAACATCAGCAGTTGTGCTGGCAGCAGTGCTCACACAGAGACCTGGTGCTGTGAGAGCTGCTCTGCACCGCCTGCCAAGGGGCAAAACCCTGCAGGTTGCTGTGCCCGTGGTGTCTGGGGGTCCCATTGCCTCCAAGGGCAGTGGTCCCTGCAGGGAATGTCTGACACTGGGGTGTCAGGCTGGGCTGGGTGCTGCAAGGGGATAATGCTGGTCCTGGTCCTGGGTAGCCAGAGGAGCCAGCTCAGTCTGGGACAAGGTCAGAGTTGGATTTTGGCTACACAGACACACTTCCTTGCTCTCTTCCTAAACACTGGAGTTGTAAAAATATGATCTGTAGGTTATCTGCAACAAAAACCCCAAGTAAGCATTGATTCAGCAGCAGCACGGGTCACTCTCACCATCAGATTTTAAGTTTACAACAAGTCTTGCTACTTTTCTAACTCTCTCTCCCTCTGCTCCAGCCAAGACTACTCTTTTATTTCCAATTGCCTCCCTCTGGCAGCTTTATATTGGTGACCTGAGGGTGCAAATTAGATGTTTGAAAACACAGCAGTTAAATCAACAACTCTGAAGTGTAATAGAGGTCAGGACAGTTTGCTTCCAACTCAGTTGCTCAGTTTCTGCTTTGGTTCATGCTATCTGCATTTTGCAAAGTCCTTTGATTTCTGCACAGGGTGAAAACGGGACCCAGTCCTCCTTCTGTTCAAATCTCCGACTCTCTGCACCTTCCCTCTGTTTTTAGGTTTCTAAAAAGAGGCAGTGGCTCCCTTGGTTCACTCTCAGTAATTTTCTGGGAAAGGCTCCCGGTCTGGACTATGTCCTTTGCCTTGGGGCTCTTCTCCTAAATCTATGTGTCACTGCAACTGGGCAAAGTGACACATTTTTCCTGGAATTTTGGATCTGCCCTGCTGCCAATCAGTGAGTGTCTGGTCCGATTACATCTCTGATCCTTAATGGGCTCGTTAACATTTGGACACTCACATGTTCTGCTGGCAAAACACTCCCCTGGCGCTGAATAAACACCACGGATCAGGAGAACCATAACCAGGAGCTGCCGAGTGGGGCTTCGGGGGAAATATTTCACCATAATTTCAGAGCTCAGTAATTGGAGGCTGACTGGTGTGGAGGAAGGAGCCATTCTGCTCCAGTATCACACACTGGAGACTTGGTTCATTTGTCTTGATTAGCAGGAATTTAACCATCGCCTGCCTTTAATTAGTGGCTTTCTCAGAAGGCTCGTTGGTGTGAACAGCCAGGGCCAGGCAGAAGCACAGCTGGGTGGGGAGGGGGCAGCTCCGCGTGGTGGCTTTGGGACAAATCTTGGGCCACAGTCACTCAGGCTGGCAGTGCAGAGAGAACATTCCTTACGAGAGAAGAGCCCTTAGGCTGGAAATTGCTCTGCAGAGGAGCTGTGCCACAAAGCACATCTGCGGTGTCCCGGGGAACAGGGGTGTGAACACTGCTGGAGGGACTCTGCAAGGCAGAGGTTCCCCTTTGCATGCAGCATCTCACTGGCACAGCTGGTTTCAATATAAGACTGAGACCTTTGGTTTCAGTCCCTTAATATTTTATTCTGCATATTTAAAGTGTCTGCTGCTTGAGGGGGGTGAAGAGGGAAAGTTTCTTCCCACAACGTGCTTCGTGAGCAGATGAAACCCAAACAGCACAAAGAAAAGGGAAGCTGTGAGCATCATTTGCTGAGGGGTTCTACCAGGTACTTTGAAGAGTGCATTGTGAAGAACAAGAGGCTTGGGGTGGCAAATGATTTGCTCTCAATCTGTTTGCAGTCCTTTTGAACAGGAGGAAGGTTTACATCAACATTGCCAAGCACTGGGGCTCCTCTGAGCACAGAGCAGGGGCAGCATCGAGTGGCTCCAACACCTCAACCAGCACTTGAATCTGTTTGAGCAGGGCACATGTGGTGTTTTGGGAGTGCAGGGCTGATTCTTTTGGAGGAAAGAGGAACGTCATGAGGGGAATTTGGGGGCAGATTTTCACTGCCTTTGGTCTGCTTTCGTGTCTTTGTTTGGTTTGAAGAGGTTTCTGGTCGGAGATTATGGAGCACTCCCCTCCTTGGGAGCTTTGTTCTCTCTTCTGTCAGGCAGCCACAAATTTAAGCACACAGGAGTTGTTTCATCTGAAATCGTTGGCCCTCATGTAAACAAGGCCATTAAAGAGAGGAAAAGACAAATGATGTTAGCAGGCATGTGCTTTATTCTGTCTCAGAAAGCTTTTGATGGCTGGCTGATCCCACATGCACCTTGGGAAGGTCTGGGCTATTAGAGAGAGTAAACAAGTCTTCACTTTACCTTTCCTGCCCTTTGCCTCTCCCTTTTCTCTCCCTCCTTCTTGTCCTAATGCCACCTTCCCATTTCTACTTTTCCTAATTTATTATTTTCCATTCTGTGTGTCCTGGAGACAGGATACATTTTTAACAGGCAGTGTTTCTAAATCCTTTTATTTTCCTTCAGATTTTTTCTGGTCACTTCCAAGCTGTGCACACACACACATAAACGCACACACATGTGTATTTGTATGTGTCTTTGCTAACATCTTCTCTTTCCATCCTTTGAGTTCACTAGTCCTATTTCCATGAAACTTTCCTCTCCTTTCATTAATCCAGAATAATAAACAGATTGGATTTCCTATCTCTTGGATTGCTTTTCCGAGAGCTGCATTTTCTCTCTCTTTTTTTTTCCCCTTGGATTTTCTACTCTTTTAAAAAATTTATTTATATTTTTATTTTTACTTTACTTTCAAAGAAATCATCCTTCTCCTCCCTTGGTTCCTGGCTTCTCCTCCAGTGTTTTATTCAGGCTATGGATGATTGTCTCCATACACTCCTTTAATGCTATGAAATGAATTGCTAATGCAACCCCTGCTGGGAGAAGCATAGTCTGATCTTGTCCTAAATAGGGCCTTGTTTGCAGGGGATTATGTATAAATGTATGGACTGCATCATTATATATTCACTTAGTGGAAAGAGGTCTCTGCTTATTCCATAAATGAATTCCTGGGGAGAGGAGATGCATCCAGCCTGGAGGTGCCTTGAAGTCCACTCCTGCTCCCATGGCATGGCTGCTCAGTGAAGCCCAGCATCAACCACATGAATATTCACTGCCACAGGATCTGGAAAGGTGAGGAGAGACAGAACCCATGTCATCCACAATATTCCTGCCAGAGATCCCACCTCCTGGCCCAGGCATTCCCTGGAATGTGGGAAGATCTTGCACTGGGGAAGCATGGTGAGGAGGCAGGGACAGATGTAGGTGTCAAACCTCCAGATCAGCTCCCTGCCAAAGAGAGATGCAGTGCTGACCCCTGAAAAATGCACCAGCAGGGGTAGAGCAGGATGCAACCTTCAAAATTCCATTAAATAAAATGCTAAGCTTTGCCCCGAGCTGTTTATGGTCTTATATCAGCTCTGAGAATAACAGGGGGTGAATAGGATACAGGAGCCCTTCTTCCAGCCCCATGGTCTGCCACAGCCATCCTGCCTGCTCCCAGAACTGCCCCACAGGTTAGAAAGATCCTAAACCACAGCCAGGATGGCAGCTGAGGCACTGCAGAATCTGTGGGATGCTCCTTGGAGGAGCACTGTGCAGTTTCCAGCCAGATCCCTTTATGGTGTTGGCTTGGATTGTGTTTACTGGCACAAAGGAAAAAATAGATAAAACTAGGTTTTCCTCTTGTTTAATTTTATTTTTTCCTTCTGGACTGGGCTCTGGGCTTCTCTTAGGAAAACCATAAAGTGTCCTATTAAATCAAGTCATCATAAGGCAACATACAGCACAGCCTCTGAGTGGGGTTTGTGCTGCTATCAGCTCTGATCCATCAGCCAGGCTCAGTTTCACCTGAGTTCACTCTGCTCTGAGCTAAACCTCAGTCCTGAAGCAGTCTCTGCCTTCCTCCTCCTCAATACACCCTGAGCATGGAATAACTTAACGCTTTTGTAACGTGCTGCTTGTGTTTGCTGTAAAACCCCCTCGCTAATGGGCAAGGTTCATGTTATCTCCATTTGTGTTACTCAGACTCCTGGGGCACACAACTTTAAGAAAATAAAAATGAAAAGACCTGCATATTTTAAAGTGTAAACAGAACCTGGTGTTTTCTTAAATAAATGTGACAATTGCAATAATACTTTGCAGATTACAGGAGAAGGAATTTAAGGGAAACATTTCCAGAGCTTCAGCACTGTGTATTTTGCTGATGCTTAAATAAACTCCTCTTTGTGACTGCTGTTCTTTCTGCCTTGCTGTTAGTTTGATGCTACTTGAAAACCTTAAACGCCTAGAAAATCCTCCTGCTAGACAGGGATGTTGCTTTCTATCTTCTGGTCTGCCCAGAAACCTCTCAATTCCCTCAGTAGCTTTGCACTCAGGCAGGCAGATCCTGCTTTTGCCTGTGAGTCAGCAGCTCCCTGGGCTCATATTAACAACCCAAATCAACAATGGCATGATTGAGGCGTTATGCCTGGGTCTGTCCACACTGCTGCCATCATCCAGGCAGAGCCCATTTGACTCACCAGGCTGGTGACAGCCTCTTCAGCCCTGGCATATGAATAAAACCCCAGTGATCAGCCCAGAGCCCCTGGCTCTTCTCCCTACTGCAGGAGCAGAAAAATCTTCACCCTTCTGGGAGGCATCTGACCTCTGTTTAGCTGAAGTTTAACGTGAAGGCTGCCTTACCTCCTGAAAGCCACACAAAAAGCAGAAGGACAAGCAGACTGAAGTTATAAATCCAGCTTTTCTGCAGAGAAAGCAATTCCCTTCCCCACTCAGCCCCTGGAGCTCATCCCACCCTTGCCTGCAGCATAAAGTGCAAACTTTGGCCACCTGCAGCATGTCCCTTTCAGAGCATCCCTCCTCTCTGGCTGCTTTCACACTGCTGCAGCCCTGCAAGCAACGAGGGCACTTAGTCCTGGCTGCTGGAAAGGGCTCAACCTTTCCTCTGCCGGTGCCAGGAGGAACTCGTGGCCACCAGTCTGGAAACTGTGTGGTCTCACCTGCCCTGGTCTCACCTGCCCTGGTCTCAGATTTCAGCTTTGCCAAAGCTACCCTGACTGCAGTGAGTAATTCCCCTGAGCTCCTTCCTTGAAATGTCCATTCCCCATTCCCAAGCAGACTAAAGGGAAGAAGAGAGCACTCTTAAGAACACCAGTCCCTGGGTAATTTTTGCTGCCTTAGAGGTGTTCCTGCTCTCTGTCTGGCCTCACAAAAAGCGTCATTAAGCTGTTCAGTAGAATGCAAAACCATGTGGAAGCAGAAGCCTCCTGTACTGAGGTCAGGGTGCTCCAGTTTTCCGTGGAGACTGAGGCTGGAGCAGGCACACTGCAGGGCTGCTGGTGCTGCTGGCAGTGGGGGAGAGCCAGGAGCCCCATGGGGATGTGATGGGACAGCTCTAAATGTTCCCTGTGCACACCACGGGTATGTGAGGAGCATGTACCTAGTGGTGCCAAGTGCTAAAGTCCTCATGGAAGCTTGGTAAGCACATAGGAGAAGGAATGGGATTGGGACAAACCTGAAACTCTGCAGCACTGCCCTCTGAAATGTCAAATATGGGGAGATAAGAGCTCAGTTCAAGCAGTGCCTGCCTGCAACTCTTCTGCCTCAGACACATTTAAGTGTGCTTAAATATTCCATTTAGCCTTGAGTAAAGCCACCCCATTAGGTGTGCAGCTGGAAGTAAATAATTTGTATGGACACTACAAGTCCATAGATGGTGATGGAGTGCAGGAGGATTGGGGACAGCCTGCAGATTACCTGCAGAAACATGGGCCAGATGCCACTCAGCAGTGTCACCAGCAGTTTGATCCATCTCCAGTGGGCTCCAGCTCTGCGTGCAGGTCACACAGCTGCTGCAGGCAATGCCCTCCTGACTGCTGCAGCCCATGTCTACCCTGTTCCCTTTCCTTGGTGTCTTCCCAGTTAGGTGTCACCTTCCTTTTGGCACTTAATAAACTCCATGCTCCTTTCTGTCTCAGCTGTCTCAGGATCTTTTACTCACCAAGCTCCTTCTGGAGCTGGTGGGGATGGAAGTTTTGCCTGTGTGGAGGTGGGGACATCAGTGTGTTTATCTGGGATATATATTCACCTGCGGAGAAAGCACTGAACACTCAGGAATGCCACAGTCGTCCTTTTGCTCTGCAGCACAGCCACTTGAAGGTGAACTGGATGGAATTCAAGACCAAAGACAGTCTCAGCCATGATGCTGAGGGTGAGAAAAAGTCCAATTTCTCAGATACCACCAGGATTACAGCCCTGTAAAAATAATTTGGGGTATTGTGGTGTCTCCTGGCTGACCCTGTGACCCCATGGCCATACCATGTGGAGCTCTCCTGTGGAGGGCAGTGCTGTACTTTCCCACTGAGCAGCTCACACAGCATGCACAGAGAACAGCTCTGCCTCTCTGGTGCTCACTCACCTCCTGGCTGGATGTAGAAATAGTGTGCAAAACCTCAGTAACTTTAAAGGAAGAAGGTGAAAAACATGGCATAAAAGGCAGCTTTTGTTTTGCCTCACAGTCTTCCAGTTTTGTTTCCCCTTGCTTGTGTCAGAGTGATTTTCAACCTTCACACTGTATTAGTATGGATTACATGCCTCCATTAGCTACGTACCTTAATTCCAAGTTTGGGACCTGCTCACACTGCCTTGCAGCTTGCTTCATCCGACTCATCATTTCCAAATTAGCTGAACTTGATTGAGGCAGATCAGGCTGCAGCCCTCGTGCACCAGGAGAAATCAGTCACTGCACTGCTTCCTCTGCAAACCTGTGCTTTTGAGGGCACAGAATCGAGGACAGGCCATGTCTCTCTCTCCACTCCCATCAGAGCTTCATAGGAGAAAAGAAATTTCACAAAACTGAAAGGCTGCAGGCTTCAGATGCATTTATTGTGTTGAGCCTCCCCTGCCTTGTCCTGTGTCTAGACAAAACCTTAATAAAAGCAGCAGCGACTGGCAAGGGGGAGTTTGTGTTGATTTTCTGTTGCCAGGGGAAATCCAAACTAATGGAATTAGTGTGAGTTCATGTGGGTAACCAGAATTAAGCCTGGACCTATGAGTATGTGTGCATTTGCTGCATGCTGAATGCAAAGGGGTGGAAAAAGTTGAGCACAGACAGGGCTCGAGCTGAAAAGAGGAATTGAGCTGAGCTGTATATTCACATTGCCCCTGGATGCCAAGAAAGGTTGTTTGAAGCTCTGCAGAAATAAACCTTTTTCCCCCCTCTCTTCCCCCAAGGACTTGTAGTCCACTGTACAGTTCTTCCTCTTTTATGCAGAGCTCCTCTTTTCGTTTCTCTTCTGATTTCTTGTTTTATGTTTCATGCTGCTGAATTACTGCAGTCATTCCCTTTTTCTACCTCCCAGCAATTGTCAAGGAAAAAAAAGAAAACGCCCCCAAAACATTTTGCAAAGTAACTTTACTCAGCACCACAGCTGCCTACCCCAGTGGAAACTCAAGCTTGTTTGCTTTATTTAAAGCTGCTCCCTTGCACACATGATATAGCTCACAGATGCCTGGAGTCTATTTACCTCCTGGCTTGTTTATCCTGAAATGGCCAATGGAAACTGCTCACATTTTTGTCTTGATAAGAATCCAATCATGGAAATTGATTGAACTACTTCGTTGAGCTTTTCTCTCACATTTACACTTTTCAACTGGTTTGAATTGTTTAATCTACAGTTAATTTAGAGACACACAGCCGTGGCACTGATATATCAGGAGATCAAGATAAATGGCTAGAGTGTTTTTATGAGCAAAAATCTCTCTAGATCCCAGTACATAAATCATTTGTTGTGAAATCGCTCATTGTCTTTAGGCAATGTCATAGTGAAAAATTCAATCTATTCATGAACGGAAAGTCAAGGGATTAGGAATGGTTTGAAGGGAAAAAATGCCACGCTAAAAAAAAAAAAAGAAAGTAAGATTTATCTCTTAATGCTCCCCTAGCACAACTTTCCTGCCCTTGTTTTGCAGTGTGGACTCTGGAATTGAATTTCACACTCTTTGTCTTTGTTCCAGTCAATAGGAAGCCATGAAGATGTTCCCAGGGGAAGAGGCATGTCTTTGTATTAATCAGGAGCATTTTCTCTCTACTTATCCCCTGATGCAACAAAGGAACACTGGAAAGTGGCCTACTGATGATTTCTTACTGAGGGCCAGCCCATGATCCCTGTGCTTGCAGAGAGAAATTATTTGCTAAAGGCTGGGCTCTTCCTGCAGAGCTCAGCCAAGGGCTGGGTAAAGTGCAGGCCCCAGAAGGGGCTTGGAAATCTTGATAAAAAAGAGCATCCCCAATTCTCTACCTTTTCCTCCCATATGGAAGATGTCTCCTTTCACCTGAGTTACAACCTCCTATGCTTCCACCATGACCATTTGGAGAAGAAGAGGGACCATGGTCAGCAATGGAGGGGTTATTTGCTGGAGGACACCTGGAAAATTGGGGTTTTCAACAGGTACAAGCAGCATCACAGCAGTACCTGTGTGAATAAAGCAGAAGAGGCCAAAAATAATGCACCCAGAAGAAAGTTAAGGATAGAGATGGAGCCACCCAGCACTTCCAGATCTGAGTGACTCAGAGAAGTCTGCATCCAAATCCAAATTTCCTAGCTGGGAATTCCTAATTCTGAATCACAATTGCAGAATATGTGAATCTAGAGGCTGGACATACCCAAGTTCAAAGGTCTCTGGTCTTGCAGCTTGTTGAAGAAGGGATGGACACAAAGACCTTAGAGCAGCAATCTTCTCAGTTCCAGAAATGCTGCATTGAGACAGAGGGTTGATGTTTTACCTCCTGCAGCTTTCCCAACAAACTGTTTTCCAAGTTATGACAATGGCTCAGTCTCCTAGAGTTAAAGGTGAGGAGTCCATATGGGGTTAAGGCCATCTTTATGAAGATTTCTGTGTGTATTTAGGTGGCCTAAATTCCACCTAAGCCTTCATGAGTTTCTTATTGGCTGGTTTTAGGCCTTCACATATCCCTAGTCAGTAAAGAGACATTATGCTCAGGGACTTAGAGATTTATGTAGAATTTAGGCCATCTGAACACGTCCCTTCGAGCCTTCGTGTTTATTCTAGAGGCTCTGTTTTCTTTTTCTGTTCTTTGCTCAGATGGATTCATGGAACCATTGCCCATTTCCCTTTGTCTTTCCCCACTCCTAGGCCCACAGCTTTGGGTCCCAGTCTGAAATGATCCAGACATGGCTAAAGGATGTTTGCTGTTTATCATCCCGAACCCATGCTCTCATGGAAAAGAATCTTCATTTAGCCCAAGTAATTCAGCCCCTAGAGTCCTTCAAACATTAAAGTTTTAATACTTCTCACCTGGAACAGCTGAGTTAGCCAGGAGAGATGCAGCTTTGATGGGAGTACTTGATACAAATTTCTAGCCAAGCCAAGAAGTAATGCTTCCGTACACAGGATGAAAATCCCAGCCTAAAGGAGCATCCATGAAATTGTGAATCATTTAATAGCCCTGATGGAGAAACCTGTCTAGTAGCTACTTTTTGCTTGCTGCTGAAAAGACATTCAAAGATCCCTGTAAAAAGGCACCTGCTCTTTTTTTTGATGTTTTTTTGCTGTGCAAAGCCATCACCAGGTGAGTTCCCTCACCACGAAGCAGCTGCAGCACAGACACAGAATTTCCTCAGTGAAGGAGAAGAAAAGCCCCTGTACTGCCTGGCCACTGTGGCCAGTGCCAAATGCAACAGGGAGCCCAAAGGCAGCTAATTTCCCTCTAACCTAAGGCAATAGTCAATGTGACTGCTCTGTACTCCAGCTGCTTCCCAGCTTTAATCCATTTAATTTGGCAGAGTGATGCTAATGAGATTTCATTGACGGGGGGCCTGCACCAGGACTGCAGCTTGTGAGAACTGATGCTGAGGCAGGAGCCTGAGCTCCTTGGGAAATGCAGGTCGAAGGGTTTCAAAATATTCCACAAGTCACCAGCTTCAAGAGGAGAATTTTATAGATGTGTTTATTATGCAGGTACATGGTTATTAAACTGGGGTTTTATGGCTACTTCAGCAGATACAAAGCACAACAAGATTCCATCTCTAATAAGTAATAAATATAAGTCTCTTGGCACTGCTTTTCCCTGTCACCTACAAACCAGGTTTATCCCAGTTTTGAAGTCCTAGAGAAATGAACAGTTGACAAAAACTGATAAATGGTTTAAATATTAACCTTCCTGTCTGAAGCTGTTCTCTGAAGCCAGCCCAGAGCTGAGGGATCAGTGGCTGTTGGGATTGGGTTGCATCAGATAGTCTCTAACAATGTGCAAATCCCACCTGAGAGCTCTGAACACACCTATCCTGGAATGATTTGGAAAATCTCACCACAATGTGTTACACTAACCAAAAATCAAATTACAGGTGCTGAGGTGGAAGAAAAATGAAGAAATAAATCCTTTTTTTTCTTTCCACTTCATGGAGGCAGCTTCAGGTGCACAATGGGTTTACATGGTGGATGTTTGGTCATTAGATCCTTAAAAACCATTTTTGTCTCCTCATGTGTTTGCTTGATTACTTCACTGTCTTCAAAACTGTAACCTTTTTCCCACATCTGAAATTAATTTGGTTTTTATTATTCTTCCCCTGTGTGTAAAACTGCACAACATCTTCTTTCTAATGACCTCCTATAAATTGAAATACTGTTATCAGGTTTCCAATTTAGTCTTCTCATTCCTGGGCTCCACAACCCCGTTTCTTTCAGTCTTTCTTAAATCTCATCTTCAAAACATCTAATCATTCTTGTTGTTCTTTTCTGGACCCATTCCAGTTTGTCTACATCCTGCTCATGGGTTGGTGCCCACAAGTGTGCACAATATTCCAGCTGAGATGTGACCAGCAGGAAATAGAGCAGAATAATTGCCTCCTGTGCCTTTCAGATGACACTCTTGTTAATATTCTTCCAAAAGGAGATCTGACTCCCTTTCTTTCTTTTCTTTTTAATTTCTTTTTCCCCACAAGGATATCAGATTTAGGGTTTGTGATGCACACAAAGCCCCGGGTGGTTTCCAGCAGTGCTGCCAGAGCTGGTGCTTCCCTGAGCTGTAGGAGAGCACGAGGAGCCCCTGGGCAGGAATCCTGATCTCCCAGCACAAGGAAAGGTGGCTGGGCAGCCAGGAGGCACTCACACAGAGCGTGAGGTGTGAACTGCTGCTTTTCCTTGTCTCCATTTACCATGTGCCTCCTAAAACTGCTGTCCCTTCCTATTAGCTCACACAGCACTGACAGCTCAATTCTCCTTGGAGGATCTTCTGGTCCTGCTCTCTCCTCACCAACCTTTGCTGTGCTCCTTCTAAGGAAGTGGTAGAGAAAAGGTACATGAATTTCACTACTAATAGAGTATTTCCTTGCCAGGTTATCTTTGATCCTGAGAGTGACATGCAGTATCTTTCCCAAGGCCACATTCTGAAACATTTTTAACAAGGAAGAAGCAAGTTCTGTATATAGTGACACTAGACCTTGTATGACAAAAACATCAATATCAGTGCATAATTAATGCAGGATCTTCAGTAACGTGGACTGAATAGGGACAGAGTGCTTTCAAAAATCAATTTGCTACCTGAATTACAAACACTACCGATTAAACCTGACAAGGCAGAACTCAAACATGAGGGGAAAAAAAAAAAAGAAATTAAAGACTCCACAAGCCAGTGTGCTGGAATGTGATGCTTGGCCAAATCCACAGCCCCCTCTTCTTTTTCTGCAGTCTGTTTCAGGTACAATTTCATTCACACAGGCAAGGTCCAAGCACTGAGGTGGGCAGGACATGAGACTTCTCTTAACCCTTTCTTCAGTTTGACAGAATGCCCTTGAGCAGCAGGCAGACCCTCTGTGTACTCCTGGCTGCTCATCTGCAGGATCCCATCTATGCCAAATGTGCTGAAGACTCCCGAGGGTATTCAGCACATTTTATGCCTCCAGCATAAATTATAATGAATAATAAATTATAAATCATAAATTTATGCCATCCAGCATCCGTTGCTGGATGACAACAAGCTACAGCCAAACCCATTTTTATGTGGAGCATAGTACCAGTCGTGCTTTTCCCTCCATTGCAGCACCCAAGGGATGATCCAGCTCATGGCTAGGGGGCCACTGTCCTATTGAAATTTGACCCATCATTATCTTTTTCCATCAAATGCTGCTTTAAAATTAATGATCTTGACTCTAGGGGTTTGGCTGAATCTGAGAAACTATTTCTAGTGATTGGGATTCAACATTCTCTCTGCTGCGGCCCAGATTTGATTCCCAGTCATAAAATTTCAGGGGAGACTTCCTCAGTCCCTACAATTCCTTGACAAGAAAGGGCAGCCAGGGAGGATTGTCCTCTTCTCCAGGCAACAGCGACAGGACAACAGGAAACATCCTCAAACTGTGCCAGAAGACCTTCAGGTGGGACATTTAGAAGAATTTCTTCATGGAAAGGGTTGTCAGGCATTGGGATGGGCTGGCCATGGTGGTTTTGGAGTCACCACCCCTGGAGGTGTTCAAGAAATTACTCAAAGTGGCACTTGGTGCTATACTTTAGTTCACACAGTGGTGTTCAGTCAAAGATTGGGCAGGATGATCTTGGAGGTCTTTTCCAACCTTAGTGGTCCTATGATCCTATGAGGCTGTGATTCTATGGTGCTATGGCTCTGTGACTCAATGATTCTGTGAGTCTGTGATGCTGTTACTCTGTGACTCAATAATTTTATGATTGTCAGTCCTCTCCCCTGTCTCTCCCCCCTTTGTATTAAGCAGCTTTGAGGGATGTGTCTGTTTAAGCATTTCCTGTAAATCTCAGTGACTGCAACTGGTCCAGCTGGGAAAGTCGGGCCCTCTTGGCCCAGAACCACTGCTGACAGACTCCCTCAGCACTCATCCATTCTTGCCACTCTTTGCTCTGTGCAGGAATGATTTTGGCAGCCTCATCCCAAATTTGCAGCTGCAAGTCAAACAGCAGCAGCATTTGCCTTGTCCTAACCCCTTTCTGATGAGCTTCATTAGTGCAAAACTCTTCTTGTTAACTCCCTCAGGCCATGTGCAGACAGGATTGCTGGCACCCTCTGTCTGGAGGGTGCAGCCCCAGCCAGCAAGGGGAGGCAAAGAGGTGATGCTGCTCTGTGGTGCTCTCACAGTTACCCTGGGCTTTGTAGCTCATCTTGCTGGGGTCAGAGTCCTGCACTGCTCTCCTGCCCAACGTGCAGAGGAGACTAAAGCTGCTGCCCACATCCATCGCGTGCACCCTCCTCCTGCAGAGCTCCAGACCGTGTCCAAGGTGCTGAAATGGTTAAACATCTTATTTGTCTGCTTGCTTCCTGAGTTCCCCGTTGGAGTTCAGGCTCTGCCATATGTTATATTACACAGCATGAGAAATCAGACTGAGGTGGCAATTTTAACACCCTTTATTCATACATCCTATTTTTACACTGATAGATGTAAGATATGCAAAGTGTAATTCCCAGCTGAAGCAGACTCAGCACATGGTTCCTGCTGCCTCAGCCAAGGATGGAGGGGGACCAGCCAGGAGCTCTGGCTCCTGTTACCAGCACAGGCAGCCCTGGAGGCGCAGACAGCCCTGCCTGCTGCCTGGGAGGCTCTGCTGGGTGCTGCCCATCTCTTCACTGCTGGGTGAGCACAACCTCGTCTGCCCCTGCTGATCAACAGCTTGGGGTTTGCTGGTGCTCTCAGTCTGGAAGTGGCACATCCTGGCAGCCGTGGGGGAAAGGCACCAGCAGGATGGCACTGCCAGGGGAAAGGCACTGGCTGGTCCAGCTGCCCGGGGCAGGTCCAGCTGTGCAGGCTCAGAGGAGTCAGCAGAGCACGGAGATGGAGAGCAATGGCCTTTCCCTTCCTTCACCTGTTACTGACACCATTTCTCTGTTTTCTTCACCCAGGCAGAATGCAAGCTGATGGAGGTTTTGCACTTTGAGCAGTTGCCCATGTCTTCAGGAGACAGATAAGTCAGAAATCAAAGTTTTGCTCTCTTAGGACTAAAATGAAAGGATTTGGAGGTTTGCTATGGCTGATAGACTCACTGGGAACAGCTCAGGAGTTTTAACCTGTGTGGCAGGACAGACACATAAAGCAAGGACTGATGGATTCTGAGTGAAAGAAGAGTCCTGAACATGGACAGCAGAGTCCTCTCCCTTCTTGTGAGCCTTTTCATGACCCAGGGCTCCCTGACACAGCAGTGAAACCCCCACTCTGCAATGTGCCTCTTACAGGAACAAGTTAAAAGGCTAAAAAGAAACATTTCAAAGTTTAATTTGAAGCACCGTGTGACTGCAGAACAGATTTACATGAACGTTGGAGGCAAGGAATTTTGGAAAGACAGTGGGGGAGACTGTAATTATGGGAAAGCCCTGACACACAGGCTGAAGCAGGTGCCTCTGGGCCAGCAGGGAGAGAAACAGGGATAGTGGGGGACTTGCTGGTACAAGGGAGAGGAAGGAGTTCCCTGGACATTGGCAATGGAGAGCAGGGGGCAGATTTCCTTCTCTGAGACCTCTGTTGGGAATGAGGATCTTCCCTCCTCGCTGTGAGTGAGAGAGGTGATCCCTGAGACCTGCCAGCCTGGTGGGAGCAAGCTGGGAATGGCTCTGTGGGAAATGGGCTGGAGGGAACCTGGCCCCAAGATTTTTGTCCCTAGGACTCGCTGGTGGCTCTTCCTTAGATGGTGCCTTGGCTGCACCCCTGATCCATGAGCATGCTCTGCTGGCTGATCAAGGGCTGAGGTTCATTAGCAGCACTCTCTCCATTACCTGATGACATTTTTATGAAACACATCAAAACCTCATCTCCTCAACTACTTGACAAAAAGCCAGTCTGAGACAGCAGACACAAGCCTGCTTTCGTTTGGAAATCAGTCTGGCAATGAAAGGCAGGTGCCAGATGTAGGAAAATGAAGCCTGATCAAAGGCACTCAGTGCATAAGGAGGGCAGCAGAGGAGTTTAGACCAGCCTGGAACTATCATGAGAGCTTTGCCATGACATGACAGACTTCTTGCTGGCCTTGGGCTGCTGGGCATGAGGGAAATGAGAGGAGAAAAACCAAGCTACTGTCAAGCTGAGGCTTTGTGCCACTGAGTGTGTTCATGGCTGTGTAAATGCTCACCTACATAGAGATAACAATGTGTAAATAAAGAGCTGCAGCTGCAACACAGGCAGAGATGTGGATGCTTATGTTTGTATCTGCAGACACACAAATGAGCTTTTGTATTTTGTGGAGACAGAGAAACCTCCAATCCCTGATTCAAACCACAGAACAGCAAAATCTTTTCCTTAGCACTTAATCTCTTCTAAAAGGTCTGCTCTTTTATTAATGCACAAAGGACCCCAGATTCGAGGTACAGTTTGCATATTACACCAAAGTGTGAGATCATGAGGACAGTCTTCTAAGGGCTTAAAGCACAATAAAAGAACCCTGAAGGATGGAGCAGGCTGGAGACTGTGGTGCTCCATCCCATTAACAGCAGGGATGGATAATTAGGCTGGACAAAACAGCATAAAGTGTACACCAGGGAGTTATCCCAGAGGCAGGGAGATGGGCTGCATGATCTAAGAGGCCTTTTCCCGCTGTAACAGTGAAGAACTGGATGCTTTTGAGAGCCTGTTTTCCTGTTTTTACAGCAGTGCTCAGTAGTGGGTCAGGGAAGGGAAGGCACCTGATTTATCTCCTGCTATCATCTGACACCTTCCACTGGATGCCTTTTCTTTTTTCCTCCTCCTCATTGCAAATGGTCTCAACAAAACATCGATGGGTCTTTAAGGGAATGTTGCAAGAAAAAATAAAAGAGCCTCCAGCTCTCTGCCAATGGGAAGGAGTGGAAGGCAGCCAGGAGACTGTGTCTAGGGTGCTAATTAGAAGATATTTCCTGTCGTGGTGAGGCTTTTATTTATAGGACTGAGTGTGAGAGGGTGGGGTGTGGTAGGGTGTGACTGAGGCACCCCGAACTGCCAAAAAACGAGAGAAACTCACCGGTTTATCTGAAACCCAGCCATTGAAGCTTGGTGGCTGGGGAGATGCAGACACACACGTAGAGATAAATGATAATTTACACAGATGTGTCTGGATAAGCTGCATGCATGGACTCAAACACAGACAGATTTCTCACACAGAGACAGGAGGGAACGTGGTTGTTTTCAGTCTTGTGCTGGAAACACAAGTCCAGCTTTACCATGAGAGATAATCCTTAATCCTTTTTTTTCCCAAGCAGAGCAGCCTGGCCAGTGCAAAGCCTTTGGATGCTCTGGGAGCTCCAGTGGAGGGGCTGTGCTCTCTCCTGTTGGCTGCTTGGCAAGCTTGGAGAAAGCAGGCAGCACTGACTGCCTCCTCAGGGCTCGTAAATCCGTGCTGAACAGGCCTTGCCACTCGGAATGACCCCCTGTTCCCAGAGCCAGGATGGATTTGTGGTGTTTTCCATGTTCTTCACACCCCTGGCACAGCTGAGCCCACGGGGCTGGTGCTGCTCTGAGGTGCCCCACTGGCCCTGAGTTAAACTGGGGTTCTGATCTGAAAACAGGCGCTGCAGGAGCAGCCTGCACTCCTCAGATCTGCTCCTCCTGGGCGTTCAGAGCCATAGCACTGCTCCTGCTAATTAATACAAGCGTGGAATGCCACGATTTCCCGTGGCACTGTGGAGCTGCCATTGTGATGGGAGCATGAGCTGGCAGCCCATCTGCCCCCTTTCCCAAGATTTAGTTTGGAGGGATAACTCTGGCTTAGCATTCCTTACCTGAGGACAGCAGAGCTGCAAGGAGGAGCAGGGATGTGGATTTTGCTCTGCTGAGTTTTTAAGAATGATCATTTTGTCAGGCACAGCGCAGAAAAAAACTTTGTTGCTCCTCAGAACCAAAAGATTTAAACCAATTTTGGTAGGATGATTTTCCATCCTGCCCCAGTCTGAAGAAACCAGTTTATGTGACAATGATACGTGCAATGATGCTGGCAGGTTTGGAGGAGGTGTACTGTGCTGAAGGTGCTGGGGATGGGTGTGATTGTTAGGGTTAACCTCAGCACAGGTCAAAACTATCACCCCCAAGGAGGTGGGAGGGGGTGGGAAACGTTTTCTATTTTATCTGAATGCACATTGCCTAATTTACTGACAAATGATTCCTCATTTATACCAGAGAAGGGAACGGGTATCCATTTAGGTAAAAAATGATGCCAGAAGGAGTTCTGATGTCTTCTCACTCTGATAGAAATGCTATGAATTTAATTTCTAGCTCGTGGGTAAATCTGATGACAAAAAAAATGGAAAAAAGGGCAGCTGCTGAAACTGAACACCTCTCCTGGGGAAGGACCTGGCCCTCCCCTGAGAGCAGCATGCTGGAGTTGTGGCAATCACAGACGTGTCCTGAAGGATATCCTGATGGAGAGCAGCCAGGGACATGCCTGTGAAGGGTCTCCTGCCCATGGGATGGTGCAGCTCAGTTTTTGGGTTTGGACACAGCTCCTGTGCCTGTGCAGCAGCAGGGCTGGGCAGCACTGGGCTGTGCCAGCCCCACCACGGAGCGCCTGCACCCTCCCCTCCTGCCAGGGATGATGAGGCTCCTTGGCGAGGCTCTCGCTGCGGGATGTGCAGAACAAACCCCGAGCAGCCCGCGAGCATCACTGAGCGCAGAGCCATTCACAGATTCACAATGGAGCGTGTAAAACACCGTCCCTTGTCCTTTTCTCTTGCTAACAAAAAGGGCTGCTCTGACTCTGGCTGCATGTGTGGTGCTAAGTGAACTGACAAGCAGTCAGCACCGAGCCTGGCATCCAGCAGGAACTGAATTCTTTTTTTTTTTTTAAATCTCACATAGCCAGGTGCTTTCTCCTGCTTAGGTCCACCAGCCCTGCCAGCGGGAAAGAAGCAATTGCTGGTCTTCCCTGGCCTCTCAGAAATGGAAAAAGCATCACGATTATCTTATTCCCTCACAGAGAGAGAGCAGAGCTGCTTCTTCCTCATTCATAATCAGAGTTTGGGCATTTATGTGACTTTTGGATGCAACTTCCTGTCTTCTTCTGTGAAAAGACTGAGCGTGGTGGTACATTAGAATTCTTTGTTCGTGTAGGTTTTTTCCCCTTCCTGTTCTCTCTACTTCTCTTTTTCCTTTGACATGCTCTCCCCTCCTGTACCCATTTTCTCTCTGAGTCAAGCTACACTTCCTCATCAAAGAAGCTCTAATGGGATCACATATTTGACCAGCTGCCAGGGAAAATTCCAGTAACCTCTGAAACCCTAAACATTCCATTTTGTAGGATTATAGGGAAAATGTTTCATCTTTCTGATAGAGAAGAACCAAAAATTGAGAGTTGCCAGCTCATCTTCTGCTGTTCCGATGGAAGGAGCTTGGGCGGGCTATTTTTAGGTTAAAAAGCTGTACTTTGCTAAGATAAAAGCTGAGGCTCTTTCAAAGCAAAAGCCTTAAAGTGTGAAATCCATCAAGTGTGTTATCCCGGGGAGCACGGTGACAGTGCCAGGCTGAGGCAGTGCTGAGCTGGTGTCTGGGTGAGTGTGGCCCTTGCCCTGCACAGGGGATGGAGTCTGGCTCCTCTCCACACTCCTCTAGCAGCAGCCTAACACCCAGATTTAGGGAAAACCTGGAAACTGAGATGCAGGCTCTCTCCCCCAGCTCTGTGGTGTCTCTGCTCTCCATGGAAGGGGGTGCAGAGCTCTTTGTCAGGGTCTGGAAGTCCTGGTGCTTTGGGAGTTTGGGCCGGCTGCCAGGCAGGGAGGAGATGCAAAGGCACATCCAGGTTCCTGCCTGAGAGACACTCCTGATTCATTTGGATCTGTTTGTGATATGGGGAAGGATGCAATTAGTCCCTGCAAGAGGCACTCTGTGGTGAATGGATCCATATCCACGGGGAATGGCAGGTGGGAGGCTGGGGAGGCTCAGGGACTCGCAGAGTCTGAGCACATGCAGGTACCTGCTCACCTGAGACCAGGCAGGTTTGTGTGCCCTGGTGTGGATTTGTTCCCCAGGAATGTGACCATTTAGACAAATTTTTCAATCCATTGACAACAAAAATAAAACTGTCCCAAACATTCTGAAATTGTCAGAAGTGCCCCAGTTAGGTATTTCTTGAACATCTCATCTCTTTCAGTTTGAAGCTGTAGCGAGCAGCTGTGGGAAGAGCAAAACAGACACCTGATTCTGAAGCAGTCTGACCCATTCTCCTTCCCTTTTCACAACCAGGGTAAAATTTCCACCTCATTCACTTTGAAAGGCACCACTGTTCATCCCAGTAATCTCAGAAATACTCACAGCACAAGACCAGCCTCCTTTCAACCAACTCCACCCTTAAATTGCCACGTGCCTGGATGTGCCCTCATTTAAAAATGAGACTGATTTAGTTTATTTCCTCCAATCGTCCTGGGCTGTGCAGGATAAGAGTTTTGCAGCTGCCTACAACCCATTCTGTGGAGTTTGGGGAGAGATCTCTGCTGAGATCCCCCCTGGAGCACTGGAAGTAGGTGGTCCTCTGAGGTGCCTTCCAACACAGCCCAGTCCATGGTTCCATGACTCTGTCACCTCTGCTGTTGTGCCTCTGTCCTGAGGCAGATCCTGCTCTGCCAGGACCCCTGGACTCAGCCCTGGGAGATCTCTCAAACCTTCAAGTCCAAGTATCACAGTAGCACAAGCATTTTCTCTCAGCAGCAGGCTTGGTACTTATGTGAAGATGTCAAAGCACTCCATCAATATGAATTAATTCATGCCACAGGTAAGGAGGTTGAATTGGTGAGAAGCCAAACAGTGATGGGAGATGTGGCCAGTGAGGGACTAAGCTGGGGAAAGATCCCGAAGTTCACCATTCCCCAAGTGCCACTCCAGACTCAGTGCCAAGAATGAGCAAATCTAATACATGCTGGGAGTGAAATGTAAATAAACAGCTCAGGTAACTGTTTTCCCTCGAAAGGCAAAGAAAATAAAGAAATTGCAATGATTTAGTTATTTAACCCTCTCTGAGAAACAGAAAATTGAAAATGTATTTTCCTATGAAAATTTAATTATTGTTTATTCTGTTGAACTGATTTCATTTCTCTGTGAAGGTCACAGTCTTCTGCCCATGAGAGAAAAAAATCCTTTCAGAAATGGAGTTGAAAACCAGAAAATTACAGAAAGCAGAGAAGCTCTCATCTGACTTAAGCTTCAAGGATGGGATTTTCAAAGATAACTAAGGGATTTAGCAGTCTGATTTCCTAATCTGAAGCCCAATTGTCCTTGAATGAGATCTCCCCAGACAGACATAGTCCAGGGGGAAATAGATCTACTGGAAAGGGAAAAAAAAAAGGTGCCAACTCAATAAATGGGCCTTTAAGAAAAAAGAATCATCCAAGTAATGAGGACTTTCAGGATGTGAGGATACATTACCAAGCACCAATGGATAAAACCCACAAGAGAGGTTTTTAAAAACATCTGTGTTCAGGAATGAGCTAAAAAGGTGGCCGAGATGCTCTTCAGTTTAGCAGAAAACATCCAGTAATTCTAATGTGATAAAAGATCCTGAAACATCTGTCCAGGCTACTGCTAACCTTGCTTTGAGGAGAATTCTGCCATTGCTGATCTGCTGGTGAGAGAGAGGTGGCTGGAGCCAAGTTTTGTGGGAGTCAGCCCAGACATTTGGGGACTTCTTCGAAGAAATCTCACTAAAATTTGCTAGAAAAGGCTAAGGGAATCTTTTCTCCTCTGGCTGCTGCATTAATAGTCCTGTGGCCATGGCTGAAATTTCTGACTCTTTGTTGACCAGGGTTTTATGAGGAATGACTTGGTGGCAGTGCCCAGTTTTAGCTCTTGGTGCACATTCAGGTTCCACAAGTGACTGAAGGTGAAATATCTGAGCACTAAAATGCCAGGCTGGGCTGTGCCAAGTGCCCACAGAGCCCTGTGCCATCTCTCATTGTGAGTATCAGAGCTGAGCAATCCTGGTGCTGCTTCTGCCTGTGCCTCTCCTGTCCCTGGCAATGTGCAGCTCTGACCCTGTCTGGTCTAAATTCAGCCTTTTTGTACTCAAAAGCTGTCCTTAGATTTGTTTTCCACCCAATCTCACTTTGATACATTAAAACTACAGTGTCCATCTTGGCAAGGAGCTGCAAGGAAGCACCCACTGTGTGAAGAAAAGGTGCTTTTGACTTGTTTCACCCAAGATGTCCCTTCAATCGTATTTTTTTCCTGCCTGAGAGGTGTCTGCACTGTCAGATCATCTGGAGCAGGCCATATGGACCAGCAGTAGCCCACACCCTGGCTCATGATGAGTGTGCAGGGAAGAGGAAGGTGCTGAATGCCTCGTTCCAGGGATGGCTGAGCTGCATCCCCACATCCCACATCCCTTCCCTCCTCCCCAGCCTCCGCCCCTACAGGGATCTGAGCCTCTGCCTCTCACACGGGGCTTGAGCTGCACGCATGAGGCTTTGTAATTACACTGGGAATCTCATTCCAAGGGGGATGAGGGAGAGGGGGTGGGCAGGGAAAGACTGCCAAATTCATTATCTAGGGGTTTCTTGGCTTGGTTGTTTTTGTTTTTTTTTGTTGTAGATGACAATCTACGTGAAAGTCCCTTTCGTGCGTTCATTACTGGGGGTTTTATAGCCTAATGAATGTGACTCATCTGCGTAATCGCATTGTTTTCCACTACTCCAGATGTTCTCTGGAACACCTCTGGCTCATGAGCTCCTATTTAAACATTTCTTGTAAACACCAAAAGCTGTTTGTTTGTTTTAATGTTCCATCACATCCCATTACCCAGTGAAGGTGAAAGATTGAAATGCAACGTTGTCTTGCCAAGAGATTTTTTCCCCTCCTTCCTCCCTCTGCTTCCCCTGATGTATCTATGTCTGGTGTCTAATTAGTATGCAATGGGATGCAGAGATTCCTCTGTTAAATATCTTGTTTCTTTCTGCTTGCCTTGATCTCTGTAAGGAGGCGCGTGCTACGTGGAGATCTGGGGGCTGCCTGTTTCAGATGCTGAACAATTTCACCATTATTGCCTCACACATAATTGTGTGAGGATTCAATCTATTGTTGTATCAGGGATGCAGTGCCGTGGGACTCAGCTCCCTATCTTGCAGTTATTCACATCAGGGAAAAATAAATACCAGAGGTAAACACTGCCTTGCAGCAGTGCTGAACACATGCTGCAGTGACATTAGAGCTTGTCTCGAGGCTATTTTCAAAACTGCAGGGCAGCCAATCCAGCTGAATTCTGAGAGAGCTTATTTTAGCTTTAGGTGTGACTTAACATCTTGGGATGGATGTAGCAGGCTGAGTTGTGTTCTGGACAATTAAATGTAGGGAACAGGGTGTTTCAGTGGGCTCTGGAAACAAAGAGAGCTCTTTTCATTTTACAGTGTGGCTCCACTGTATTTTCAAAGTCACATCTCTTTTAACTTCGTATCTCTTAGGGATCTGGATCTTCTGCAAGTCCAGTCCTTGTAGAGGCTTGAGATCTCTGCAATATGGGCAGACATTTCTAATTTTACAGGATGTGATGCAGGACTGTAAAAGTGACATGAATTTGGCATTGTAACCATTGCAGTAGGAGGAACCTACTGGGGTCAGTAGGAGCATCAGAAGTCAGCTGGGGGAAGGTGTTTTCACACCTCAATATGAAAAAAAAGAAATTTTGAAACAAATCTCAGGATGAAATTGGGAGTAGAAAGAAGAGAAATGTTCATGAGACAACAGAACCACTTGGGAAAGTGATAGGATCATTAAGGCTGGAAAAGACCTCCAAGACCACCAGATAGAGGAAAAGAGAACACCAAATTAAGAGCCAAGAAAGCACCAGGGGAGACTCAAGGTGGATATCTCAGTCAAGCTTTCAGAAGTAAAGCTTTAAATGTTTCAAAATGATTATCAACATATTAGGTCTGGGAGATTGATTCAGTCTTATGTTCTTTTGAGAAAAATTATGAAAACTAATAACAAGTCTAAAGTCTGGCAAAGCTGCACTGCTTCCTCCAGTCTTAACAGATAACACTTAGGGGATTGTTGGAGATTAACAGCTGATGAAATGAGTCTTTGGAGCCTGTCAAACATGGAGCTCAGGAGCCTGAGAGCTGCAGGGCTTCCACCAAGGAGAATGTGAATTAGAAACTTGGGCAATGCTGTATTTACAGGGGAAAACCAGACTGACCCACAAGGAATTGCTACCTGGGAAGGCCAGGGGACACTGGGACCTTGGAAAAGGACTCTGTGGGAATTGGGTGTATGAAATAGGACTGCACAAAGGGGGCTAAAGAGATTTATTTATTTCTGAGAAGGAAGCTGAGAGACTGCCCTGAGGGAATTACAGGAGTTGTCCTCCTGCCTGGGAAGGTGGCTCCTGCAGCCAGAATATCCACAGCACCAGAGGTCTTCAGCAGCTGCTTTGTTAATGACACATCAACAGAAATATTTATGCTATGAGGGTTTGGTTTGTTTCTCTCACCCACAGATTAAAACACTGGGTGACACATAAAAATGAAGATAAAAATGACACATAAAAATGAAGATAAATCTGCTTCAAGTGAGATGCTTTATGCTGAAGCAAAATTGAACTCTATTTGAGTTCTACCCTTCCAGATTTAGGGTTGGGTTCTTTTTTTCCCTCTTTAGGAGATGTAAAGGAAATTCTTCCAAAAGAAATCTTAAAAAAACTCTCACATAATCTGTGGTTATTCAGTGTACTAGTTTTGATCAATGCCAAGTACTTTCTTCCAGTTTTGATATTTTAAGCATTACAGATCTGCATAAAATATTTTTAATGGAATCATTTCCACCTCCAAAAAAAATGGAAACATTCTGTTCTGGTAAAGTTGAACCTTATTGGGAACATTTCATTTCAGTTCCATGTCTTATGGAAAAAAAAAAGAATGACTTAAATTGACATGTTCCTCAGGATAGGTTGATTTCAGTAGAATGCCATTTTTTTGTCAGAAAAAAATTCCAGCAGAACATTTTTTCAACCTGTTCCAGTTCTGACTTACTGCATGTATATTCACTGCCATAAAAGATTTATATGTGGTAACATTTTAATAATTTCTTCTAATTCCATCCAACCTTCATGAGATACTTCAGATGTTTAATGAATGCAGCCAGATAATTTTCCACTCATTTCTCCTAGCATTTGTCGTGAAGTAAACCCAGTTTCACCATCCACCCCTTGGTGTTGTGCTGTGTTCATGGAGGTCAAACCTTAGTTACTGAAATTCCAATATTTTCTTTTTTATAGAACCATGTTACTAAGATTTAGATGAAGTCAGGCCACATTTTGCTTTTACATTAAAAGACACCCAGCAAATTCAGAAGACCAGAGGAAAGCATTGCCATTACCTCTGTGCACGTGGGAGACTGAGACAAAGGGTGGAAATGATCTCACCTAATTTTATCCCTCCCAAAGGTATCTGGGCCAATGCTGTCACGCAGATCCCTGCGAGGCACAGGAACACCTCCAGAGTGTGAATCATTCCATGGATCACAGGGAGAGGTGCTGCTTTCTTTGGAGAACTCTCTTGCACTCCACTGACTCCACTGGAGCAGCAGCACAAGCAACTGATTCTAAAAATTTTGGGTAGCTCATGTCAGACAAAAATGGATCTTGGCTTTTGTGATAAGCCTAAGGCTTCCCAGAATATCTGAGGCAGAGTCAGAAACCAAATGTATATCTGCTGAATTCAAGACTGATTCTTTAATCATAAGATGGAACTTCCTTTCATAGTCCTGATTCTATCTTATTTCAATAATTCAGCATATTTCCTTCAAAGAACAGGAGTGGGACATCTGCAGAATGCCGAAAAGCAATTATTTAGTTGGGCAGACGAATCATGCTAAACACTTGTGCACTCCAGAATTCTGAAACCATGTGAACTTTTGCAAATGCTCCTGAGAGATGCCACAGGGAAGATTTCCTTTTCAGAGAAACGATCTGAGAGTGGAAAGCATTTCACACAAGAGGAAGCAACATATGCCGCTACAACCAAGGAATAAATAGGAAAAATAACAGGGGAATAACAAGTTTTTCTTTTGCTGGCAAGGCTGTTATTGCCTGAACACAGGAAACACAAGCCATGAGGTGCATCACCAATAAACCTCTTGTTGTGACAGATTTTCTGACTGGAAAAACCACTTTCATCATATCTACTTCCTGCATGAGTTTTTGTGAGGCCCCCACAAGCATGTCCTTACAAGTGCATGGAAATAGATGATGATAAATATCTCCATCATCCATCCTCTTTTACTGGGAAAAAAGACAGATATTCTTGGTGGGCTTTATTTCAGACTACCCAGAACCTACTCCTGTGCACATGGAGGGTTTCCCCACCAGGTCTGGAATGTGTTCTCTGCTGGGAGGAGGCTGAGAGCTGCCTGGCAGGAGCACATCATAATCAAGGAGTTCTGCACAGGATAAGAGGAAAATATGAAATATCTACAAGAGGATTGTGCTGTTTGTGAAGGAGAATCGTGGGATTGGTCCTGGGGAACCTTGTGCAGCCTTTCCTTCCCTGTTCTGTGTATTCAAGCACCATCTCAGGTGTTGTTGACACACAAATAGACACGCTATGTTTCAGAAGGGTAATATCCCATTTATTACAACAACTGGCTGTCTTTAATACACTCTATAAAGTTTACAGTTTCTTCATTGGTTACAATTAGTCAACATAATGTTGATTGGTGAAAAGCCATCTACGTCTCTGTTTTCCACAGAACTTTTCTAAAAACAATTTTCCCTGCTCAGGTTTTCTTCTTGCTTATCTTCTTTTGCCTCTTCTCTTCTTGCTCTCCAGGCCAACAGCCTTGATAGAATACTTTTCAGAAATAACCCTTATTCATTAACCCTCTCTGGCCCACAGACCAGCTGTAGGTCCTACTATACTCAGGGGTGTTTCTATTACACACACAACATGAGGAATGCCCATGGTAGAAAAGAGTTTTCAGCCTTGCAAGACAAGACAAGTACAGGGGAAGAGAGGAGAGGAGAGGAAGGGTTTACCTGAATGCCACCTGGGAGATGAATGACACCTCTTAACTCCAGGCTCCAGGACTGGTGTGCTTTTCAGCCAGCTGAGAGAAAACCACAATCCATGTCTGAGCCAGGCTCCTGCACTAAGTTCAGTGCCCACTGGTGAGTTATGGTTTTCCAGCACTGTTCACCTTGATTGTCTCTTGTTATAATTCTCCTTCCTTTCTCCCAGCTAGTGCCTTGCTTACATGATAGGTGAAAATATTAAATTAGATCCCTTTACTGGAAATTATAGTCCATTAAACCATTGCCACAGCTACTAAGAGACCTTTCAGCCTCCTGGTAGGCTTTGTTTTAGAAACATCTGACAAATCCTGTGGGACCCTTCTGGGGAGTTCAAAGCCAAGGCATCGTCAGCGTGTGCAATTACAGATTAAGTGGTTTAATATTGCAGAGAACAGAGCAGGGGAAAGGACAAGTGTTGGATATCTGTGGCCTTCCCCAGATTGTGCTTCACCGGGCTTTGTGTTTGAGCCATTGTCCTTTGCCTTTTACATCCATCTGCAATATTAAAACACTTAATATGAGCAGTAATTATTTGAGCTGATGATGCTTTTCCTTTGAACTCCTTGCTGGAGTGCCAAAGGATTTGTTAGATATTGCAATGATATGCAGTGGTTGGAGGGACATTACTTTCCTCCCCTATGGAGCACCTGCAAGACAGAACATAATTGGACTACAAACTTTGAACTTGCTGAAGTTTTTCATCTCACTTTTGGTGTGCACAATTGGACATTAGATATTTCTCTGGATAACACTTTTCCCATGAGAGCTGAGAGCAATAATAACATTAATTCTTGGCTACCATAGGATGTTTTTTACATATTGGCCTCAAAAATGTCACAAAGAGTTAGGGGGTGGTATTATTCTGTAGGGGTTGATCTAAAGTTTTAAAGAAGTGGTAATTTTGTTGGAAAAATCTGGGCTAAAAATGGCAGCAAAGTTGCACTGAATTGAGTGAATAGTTCTGTGGAAAAAATAAGGGAAAAGACACGGACAGAAATGAAAGGTCTGAAAGAAAGAGAAATCACTCTTTGAGGCACATTTACCACAGTCATCCAAAATGTTTTTTTCTTGGGCAGATTCACCAGCAGGCTGAATAAAAGACAAGAAAAATATGCCTTTCAAGAATGAAGTGCAAAATTCAATCCAAATTTAAATGAAATTATTTCATAAACATATTTCTTGCCCTACAGATTCCCCCACCCACTTTTTCCTCTCATCAAATACCTTTAAAAGAAGAAAAAATCCCAAACATAACCAAACAAAAAGCAGGTAAACAAACAAGAAAACTGACCAACCCCTCCCCCCCCAACTCCAAAAAAACTTGGTTTGACAATAGCAACAATTCCCGTGGGAGTGTCTCTCACACACCTTTGGATAACTTTCAACTGCAAAAAGGGGATTTCAGCTGCACTCAGGGTGCCACTGGGTATCATATTAAGGAGATATGATTTCCTAATCCATTTAAGAGAAAATACCATGTATTTTCTGAAGGAATTAAATTGAAAAAATGGTCCTATTAATTTATCTTTAGACAAGAAAAGTTTGTGGTTCGTGCCACACACATTAGTGATTGAAGTGGGAAATTAATTGGTAAAAGTTTACGTAATTTAAGAGAATCTCCCCCAAAGTGGGAGTTGTGTGAGAACTTCACTTTTGATCTATGTGAATAAAAACAAAAAATCCATGAAGCCATTCTTGTTAATTTATGCTAAGTGCTGTGTTGATAGTTGCAGTAAATCTTTAGTCGAAAGATCAATGCATAGATAGATAAAGTAGAAAAATAAATAAGAATGGATAATAAATAAGAATAAATAAGTTAGGCAACAAGAGCTGCTTTAAAGTGAGTCCTGGGCTCATGTGTTTTGTCTGCTTATGGTTTCTGCTTATGAGAAATATTGGATTAAATCTCTTTCATGCCATGCAGTGCTCTGAGCACTGGGGAAGAAAGTGAAAGGCAGAAAGTGAAGAGCAGGAAGTGTCCACAAGAGCTGGTGTAAGACCAGAATCAAAGGTCTGATGCCTCCCTAAGCCGTGTGGAAGCCCAGCACTGGAACAGCACGTGCAGCTCTGCAGGGTCATTCCAGTCACCAGTGTTAGCCTATTCTCAAGCAATGAAAGGACTTGTTAATTACTGTGACTTCTTTACAATCAGAGGATGTACACATTTGAACCCCAAAGGATCCTCTCCAGAGAATAACCTTTATTTGCTTGATTGCTTCTTTTCAGTTAATTCTGCCTAATTACTATTTTCTTCCTATTAGATCCTGATTATATACAGTATTTTCATTATAAAGCGTAATGTTTCCCAGAGAACTCTGTCAATTACGCAGACAATGTTACCCGAGGTCTCATTTACTTCATTAAATGAGAGAACAGACTCTCTTCTGATTAAAACTGCAGTTGGAGGTATGGATGTGGTGATGTCCTTCTCCTATAGCATAGCTATGAGAACTGGCCAGCTGATGATCACAAAAAATCTGATTAATATTTTAGATGGGTAAAGATGCCCCTCTCTGACTGCTGATAGTTTTAAAACCCTGTTTATTTTATCTGTCTTTACAGGGAAGTCAATTGGTGTGCCACCAAAATTGCAAGAATTGCATCATTAAATAACTTATCATTGTGTAAAACATGAATAAATACTGTGTAAAGAGAGATCAAAATAGTTGAATATTTAGTCTTATGAGAACCACAGTGTGAGTGAGTGCATAGCAACACAATGGCAAGGATTGAGAGGAATAGAGAAGATCTAACAGATATTCTTGTCTCAGAGAAAAGCAGCCTGTCTTTGTCTTGAATGGGGATAGAAAGAGGATTGATATGAAAGGGAATACATTGGGATGTAAGTTGTAATGAGGGTATGGAAGTTGTTGCTACAGGATCCTAAGCCTGAGCCTACAAGGGAATGAAGATTTTCCATTTCCAAGCACAACTGCCTGATTCAGGTCAGTAAAAACAACCAGGAACAGAATAATTTGGGAGCGTTGGTGCTTTGCTGTGTGACACCAGGATGTTCAATTTCCTTGGAGCCCGGATATTACCCTCCACCTGCAAAAGGAGGGTATGCTAGCCAAAAACAGGCTGGTTTTGGTGTCAGATCCAGTACTTTAAGGACTCAAAATTCACAGACTCTGCTCAGTCCCTCACAGAATGAAGGAGCCAACCAGAGTAAATGAAAAATATCATTCTCATGCAAAGCCAGCAGGTAATAACATCACCTCGTAATTCAGGAGTCTGTGCAACTCCAGACTAACTCAGTGTATAATCATATAAGCACCCAGCACTTCATAAATAATAAATAATAGTATTAATAATACAACTTTTGGCTTGGTAACTTTCAATAATAACTAGATTTTCAGGGAGTGTCCCAGAGCCGAATGGGATACCCAGCATGCCCTGTATTTCCCAGAGCTTTACAAGCCTTTCAAGAGGGGTGTCCAGAAATGCCACTTCAGTCACAACACGTGACTATGAAGCAATTGGCATCTCAGGTGCCCCTGATGTGACATGCAGGGAGCACAGTAAAGGATTTCTAGGTCACAGACCTCCAGAGAGCATGGACAGAAGAGATCTCAAGGGGTTACCTGTTCTGCTCCCCAGCCTAGTGCTGGATCAGCTCAGTCTCTGCCATTTCTTGGTTCAGCCTTGTTCAAAGACTTGCTGAGGTGGGAACCAACACCATTCTCAGACAACATGTTCCACTGCTTCACTTCCTGGAATGAGAAAAACTTTTTCCTAAAGCCTGATGTAAACACCTCTGCTGCAGTTCAGGTCCAGTGTTTATTACCCTGTATCCTTTTTGAACCTTTTATTCTTTGGAAGGAGGCTACCTCCTATGGGAAGATAAGTTGAAAGGATGGTGCAGAAGGCAATGTTTCCCAATGAATTACGTGGATGTACTGACTACTGACAAGTGAAAAGAGCCTTGTCTGCCCAGTGAGGATGGGTGTTATAAAAGAGTGGCTCAGCTAGCTGAGTGGAAGTTGTAGTTGCAGATGGAGTTGGAGCTTGAGAATCAGGGTCTGCTGCAGTTTGGGATGGAGCGTGCTGCAGTTTGGGATGGAGCCTGTGCAGTTTGGGATGGAGTGTGCTGCAGTTTGGGATGGAGCCTGCTGCAGTTTGGGATGGAGTGTGCTGCAGTTTGGGATGGAGCCTGTGCAGTTTAGGGTGGAGTGTGCTGCAGTTTGGGATGGAGTGTGCTGCAGTTTGGGATGGAGTGTGCTGTGAGGAGGAGGGCACAGACAAGGTAAGAAGATGCTGTGTGAGGGACAGACAGGGTCAGGTGGCCGGGTAAGAAACAGGTTTGGGTTAGTCAGTCATGCAGAAGGAAGAAGGAAACTTGCAGAGAGGAGGGAAGGAGTCAGTGCTGTGTGGAGCTGCCTGTAAGAACAGGGGTCAGAGTTGCCTGAAAGAAGTCTAAGAGTGAAGGCATGAAAAGTTTTTAATAAAAGACTGATGTTGGTGCCAGTCATGTCCATCTCAACATAATTAATACAACCTCCCAACACCTTCTTTACCTTTTTTGCTTTAGCACCCCAAGTCCCTCTGTCTTTCCCTCTTTTTTGATCATTCTCACTGTTCTGGATTCTCTCCACTTTGTCCACCTTTCCCCTGATTCTCTGCCAAACCTGAATGTTGTGGTGCAGCTCAGATTTCACCAATCCTCAATCAAACTAAACAAGTCATTTATTACTCAGGTTTCTCTCTGATTTATGTGTTCTTGTGTATTCTCTGCCCATTGGTATGGGACTGTATATTAATGTATGTTATAGATCCTTTTTGCTTTCTAAGCACTTGACATTTTTTTCCCCTAGTTTTCCCTGTTTTGAGATTTAAAATCTTATTTTGCTTGAAGGTAATTTGGTTAGCTGACAAATACAGACATGACTTTTTCAATATTAAGTAAATAAAAAGTGTTGCTAGGGTAATAAAGGGATCTTTAGCAAGTGAACAAGAACTAGAAGGACCCACATATTTCAGCCTCTGGAACATGAAAATGCAAAGAAAAAAGGAGGCAAAAATAAGTGGAATTTGGAAAAATAGTTGTATTTTGTGTAAGGACTCCTTTTCTGTGCAGATTTAATTGGGTGTTATTCTTCCAGATTGGTTTATTGACAGAAGTTTAATGCAGTTAGATATTATCTCACTGCTATTCGAAATCCTAAATCCATCAGGATCTTCGATTATCCTGGTCCTTTCCCTCACATTAGTGAAGTCCTCTCTAGATGACAACAGGGCACTGAGTGTTGTACAGTGAAATACATCCCACTGCTCTGAATTCTGAGTTTTCATCCAGCCCAAAGAGAAATGGAAATGTTTCACAAGAGCTGCTATATGGATGGGGATAAAGGATGACTTCAGCAAAGGGCCTGATCCACAGATCAAGGATTTTTGCATCCTCTGAACTGGATGAGCACTGGTAGGAACCATTTCTAGGCTTTTTTTTGGCATGACTCAACGAAGACTCACTGGATCTTGTAGCCCACTCCTCTTATTGAAGTTATTCCTTTGCAGCCAGCTGTGCAAGCAGAAGGTTTGGAATTCCCCTCCAGCAAGAAGAGAAGCCCAGGACAGGGCATGTCTGGGGTGGGGGTTTGGGGCTGCTCCTGTGGAGTGACAGGGCACAGATTCTGCAGTGGCTGCTGCTCAGGGCTGGCCTCGTGCCAGGCAGGAACGAGCCCCTGCGTCTCTTGCCACAGCTCATTGCCCGGGTTTATGGAGGCTTTATGGGCCATGGCAAGGATCTGACGTGGGTTTTAAACATGGAACAACATGGGGCACTCTCAAGGCTTTATGGCCATGCTCAGCTAGGAGAAGTTAGGCCCCCTGCCAAAGCAGGGTGAGAGCCCAGAGAAACTGGGGGATGAACAGACAGGATCCCTCAGCACCAAGAAAAACTGTGGAACTTCCAATAGATACAAATCATACCCACATAATTCTTCCTATTTAAATACCTTGTTCTGCTCCATAAACAAATACCAGGCATCCCCGAAGTTCAGGATCTACTTTTTCTTCATCACTCCCACCACTCTTCAGTCCCAGATGCAAAGCTTTTTATCAAGAATTTCTCTCTGCTGCTTCATGTCTGAGCTCAGAAATGAGCATGGTTGGTCTCCAAGTCTTTGGTGAATGTTCTGCTGGTGGAAAATTAGCTCCATGGAAGGGTAAATGGAGATGTCCAGGAGCATACGGGCAGCCAGATGGAGAGATGTAAACACAGAGAAAAAACTGGATGAAAAATAAGGCTGAAAGATTGTGTGGATAGATGGACAGTGATTCAGTATGGACAGATGGAAATGGAAGCTGTTTGGAAAACAGAATTTCTGTTCAACTGTGACACATTGGGATTTATTTCCATTCAGAATGGGGAAAAAAGTCACTATGTTGGCATTTTTAACCAAATGTAGATGTGGCCTTCCCCTCCAGTGGAAAATGCTTTCCCCCCTCCATCCTACACAGTTGTCTCAGAAAGAAAGACATAATTCACTACTTTTAAAACTTTGCAATGCAATATGAAATAAATACATTTGTTGGTTTAGAAATGTTAGATAAAAGCATGACACAATTAATATTAGAATCATAGGATGGTTTGGGTTGGAAGGGACCTTAAAGATCATCCAGTTACTGCTGTGGGCAGGGAGCTCATATTTTCTATGCTATAAATATGACATGAAATAAAGGGCTGAAACTAAATGGTCAGACATTGGAGAACAATGACAAACATGCATCCTGTTAAAAATAAACACATTCCCATGAAATGTTTTAAATTTAAATGAAAAGCAGAAGTCTTCCATTTCTAATCATTCCATCCTTGAAATCAAGAAACAGCCTGGAAAGAGCCAGTCAAGAATGGAGCAGGGTTGGAAAAGGGACAGGGGGTGAAATGATGGGAAGGTGTCAAAGATGTGCTGCTGAAGGTCCAGAATTTGTCCCTTTGCAGTTGGTGGCAGCTCTTCTCAGGCTCAGTAGGACCAGCTGGGAGTTCCCCAAGCTGGCAGTGGCCACTGGGAAACCAGAACCATTTCAGGCTGTCACAGCATGGGGACAGAAGGTTCACACCACATACCACACACATTTTAATGCAAATTTTCCCAGATTATGTTCCTGAAAACCCCTGCACTCCAATTTAATGATTTGCAGAGAGGCCAAGGCAGGCTTCATGAGCCAGAGGTTTTTTGACTCGATTTTTTCTTTCAGTGGGAACATCCTTTGTTTCCACTGCAACATGTCCATGCTGTACAAATGGCTGCTCTGCATGTAGGACTCCTGACAGGAAAAGTTCTGCTCCCAGCTGCCAAATTGTTAAATGGTCAATGAATAATAAATCACCTCCTGAACTGTGCCCGTTCTCTGCTGTTGCAGGGGATGCTGTGTACTCCAACCTTGGGATGCACACTTTTTTCCTGGAAAAGATACACGAAAACAATGAGAGCTTAGCCCCAGCTTGCCAAGAAAGCAGAAAAATGACAAATTCCTGGTATGGGGCTGTGGCTGTGGATCCTTTCTACAGCAAATCTGGGTATCTCTACTTCAAAACAAATCTGTCTGGCTAAAAATCCAGCTGTTCAGCATGAGGGAAAGGCAATTCCAGGGAAGGGGAGCCTCAGGGGTGACTGCTGGGGAAGGTCCTCAGAGTGTGTGTGACCCTGACAATCCACGTCCACATCTGCTGGGACATGACACTTGAGCTCTCCTACAACTTGCTCATTTCTGCAGGGCTTACACTGATTTTTCTTCTTCCACACTTCTTGTGTCTAGAAAGAGAGAAACTCTGCCTTTCTTTGAGCCATAAAGGCTTTAACCCAGAGGATAGATACCCGGGAGATGTGAGGAGACAACCATGGCTTCCTTTACAAGGGAGAGATCATGAAACACCTCCCAGAGCAGCTTTCCATCTCAGCAGTGGCACCAGTGCATGCTGCATCTCTTACATTCCCATTCCCTGTCCTGTTTTTCACGGATCCCTTGCAGGAGGCAGCTCACTGGTGTGATTGCCCAAGGGGGAGGGCAGAAATCAGTGTCTTGACACCGACTTTAGGTGCAGTTCCCTCTCCCCCCCTGAGAGGAGCCTCTGCATGATCTGGCTGTGTCACTGGGCCTGTTGCATATTCTAATTCCCCCTCGCTCCCTGATTTAGTGCCAAGAGGCTTGCTTTTGATGTCAGCCTGAGCGAGATAGAAAGCTTTAAAAATTCATAGCTGACCTTTCACCGACACGTTTGGCAGGGCCAGGGGAGGGGAGGGCAGTTTTTAAGCCTCAATTGCCTTTTCCCCAAAACAAGAGAAAACATTTGGGGGGTGGGAAGGACTTGGTGTCTCAGCTCTGTACAGGGGAAGAAAGGGAGACAGGAATGAAAATTAAACCAAGGGAGAGAGGCCTCAAAAGCAAAGGACGGGCTTATGAAAAATATATACCCTCACCAAAGGAAGATGGAATACAAATTGGGTCCCTTTTAAAAATATGTCTGTAAAACAGACATTTGAAAGGGTGGGAAGGGGGAATGAGGGGATAAGGAGAGGGAGGGGGGAAAAATGTCTCTTAAATGTGTTCAGAACATTTCTGCAGCCTGCAAAGCTGGGATTGTTTATTAGAAGATAAGATAGTGAAAAATGTATTTTGCAGAAAGAAAATAGTAAAGCTTGTTTCCCAGCAGATAAGAAGCCAAATTTCTATTTTATGCTCAATTGAATGATTGAGTTACATTATCTGGAAGGCAGCAGTGAAATTGCACCCTTTGGAAATGGGAGTGGGAGAACATGTGGTTCAGAGGAGGCAGCTGCAGGCCCAGCACCCAGTGACCAGGACACCCAACCCTGGGACAGGGTGGCAGCACAGCCCTGCCTCCATCCCACTGCTGGTGTGGCTGTGGGTGTGAGATCTGGGTGCCAAGCATCCTCTGCAGCCTGCACAGCATTCCCAAACTGGAAACAGGCAGAATTAGTGCTTGTACCTCCATGCTGTTGAGGCCTTGGGGTGGCTACCTAGAACAGAGGCTAGACAGAGTTCAGAAAATACAGTGGGGATTTATTAAAGATTAATTTATCTTCACCTTAAAGATTTATTTATTAATTTATTAAGGATTTATTTATCTTCAGTAGATGCACCTTGGGCAGCCAAAACCCTCTCAGAGGTTACACCCAAATGGACAATGGTCACGAGTTATTCAGGGAGATAAAACTGTGGTCTATTCACATATCAGGGATTAATCCTCCAAATACAGCTCCATGTAATGAAGTTCTATACCTCCAGTTTGCTCCTCTCCAATCCACTCTTATTTATAATTTTCAGGCCCAGAGGCAGAGGATGTCCCTGAGTTCCAAGGCTAGAGGAATCATTTTGTTGGACCAAAATGTGAAGAAAGAAGTTAAAACTTCATATGAAGTTTAGAGCTGGGCACTAATGTAATATAGGATTAGAAAAACATAAAGGTTAAAACCTTAAGGCAGCACTAGCCAGTGGCACTAAACACTGATGCTGCCAAAGCAGTAGGGTTAGGGCAACTAAACCTAGCCCTAACCCCAACCCAACCTAACCCTAACCCTAATGCTTCTCCCCAGTTCACTCTTGTTTATAATTTTCAGTGCCTGAGGCAGAGGGTGTCCTTGAGTTCCAAGTGTAGAGGAATTATTTGTCTGACCAAAATGTGAAGACAGTAGATAATACTTTATATGGAATTTAGAGTTGGACACTAATATAGTATAGGATTTGAATAATATAAAGGATAAAATCTAAAGGCATCACAACCCAGTGGCCCTGAACAGTGATGCTGCCATAGCAGTAGTGTTAGGGCAACTAAACCTAACCCTAAACCTGATGGCCAAAACCTAACCCTACACTCAACCCTAACAGCCCCACGCAAAGGGCCTTACCCTAACACTAAGGGCTTAACCCTAATGTCTTAACCCTAACCCAACCCTAACCAAATCCTAAATGTAACCCTGACCCTAAACCTTACCATAACCCTAACCCTAACCCTAAATCTAAAATTTATCCTAACACTAAGATCATAACTCTAACCCTAAGAGCCTAATCTTAACCCTAATCCAACCCTAACCAAATCCTAAACCGAACCCTAACTCTAATGCTAAACCAATGCTTACCCTAATGGCCTAACCTTAATCCAAACTGTAACCCTAAGAGCCTAACCCTAAGGGTTTTACCCCGACACTAAGGGCCTAACTCTAAACCTAAGAGCCTAGCCTTAACCCTAGACCTAACTCCAATCCAACCCTAACCAAACCCTAGCCCTAACCCTAACAGCCTCCTGTTAAGGGCCTTACCCTAACACTAAGGGCTTAACACTAACCCAATCCTAACCAAATCCAAAACTTTACCATAATCCTAATCCTAACCCTAAATGTAACACTCATCCAAACACTAAAATCTTAGCTCTAACCCTAAGAGCCTAACCTTAACCCAAATCCAACCCTAACCAAATCCTAAATGTAACCCTAAACCTAACCCTAAGAGCCTAACTTTAACCCTAATCCAACCCTAACCACATCCTAAACACAACCCTAAACCCTAACCCTAAGGCTAACCCCAACCCTAACACTAACCCTGACAGTTTTGGGGTAAGCCCCTCCCTCCAGGTCACATCCTGGTCCATCACAGGCCATGGGTGATCAGACAGGAGATCCCAGGAGAGAAGGCAGGGTGTGAGGTGACAGCAGCAATGTGCTCTTTGTCCCTCCACGCCACCTTTGTGTGTCTCAGGTCTGGTGTCTGCAGAGGCAGCCCTGTCTGCTGTGACAGAACTGATGTGACACATGCCAGGACGTGTGTTCTTGCAATTTTACAACGAGTCTGGCAGTTTGGGATTTTCCTTAGAGCTACGGCTTCAGGAAAAAGGAAAGAGGAGGAAATAAAAAGTGAAAAAGCAATCAGAATTTACTCAGCCTTTTCGCTGGTTATATAACAGCTGGGTTATACAAAATGAGTACCCTGTACAGTCTCAAAATCCAGGGAAAAAATATTATTTTAGAACAAAAACTTCATGAAGTAAGCACAAAACCCATTCCCATGACTATTTGTCCTGGAATTCTTGGATGATGGACTCCCTATTTTTCACTGCTCAAGGCTGGCAACATTATTTACTGTGTTGCTTCAGAGCCTTGACTCCTTTTTTCCTTTTTCTTTCCCTTAATATAAATGTAATTCCTTCCTAAACCTTATGGCTCCCTCTGCAAATGAAGAAACAAATGAAGCATGTGGCACATTAGTGCCAATCTTTTCCTTGCACTGATGGATCTAGCTCACAACTATGGTTATTGTGTCCTTGATAAGTCCATTTTTTATTTACTGAGCCATTTAATTTGTGAGCCATTATTTGTGTGGGCCCTTTCCACACTGATCATCCACTGGGAAATCCACTGGTAAAGGACACAGCAGCCTTGGGCAGTTTTTATGGGTCTCTGCCATGGGCAATTTTGTCCACTAAGAGAAGCTACACCAGACTTTGGTTTGATGTGTAATTCAGGTTTTAATTGTAAAGTTAAAGGAACTTAAAATCAAACTCCTGTGCTAGGACTCGTGGAGGGGAGCATTTCTCTGCAGGAGACCCAGGTGTGGTGGTGGCCACGTCCAGCTGTGCACAGGGAGAGTGGTGGCTCCAAGCTGCTCCTTTTCCACCTGAGGTTATTTTTAGTGGATGTTCAGATGACTCCTGCTTGCACTCCAGTCCCAGCAGGCAGATATTTCACAATAATTGGCTTAAACTGACCATGGATAACAGCAAGATTTGGAAAGACAAGAACTGAATTCCATTGACAAAAAGGAGCATTTACTGAGCAGAAGGTCTGTATCTTTGCGGAGGCACAATCCACCAGAAATAAGATGGTGATTTAGAAAATGAGCTAGAGAAAATATTCATTCTGGACCACCCCAGGGCTGGATACATCTTGAGGGACGGTATTTGATTAACTGTATAAAATCATGGCTTATTATGTGATTTTATATCCTGATGAAGGCTGAATTGCCACCACAGCAGGTAGGCATTGATTAGACACAAGAAAAAGAAAATCTTTGGTCCAGCTTTAAGTTCTGAGAGAGCATAAAAGTCAGAAAGGAAAATCTTCAAGTCCACAGAGTCACTCGGTGGGGACCAGAACCAAATTTCTATTCTCCAAGTCACTCTTGCTAAAACTTCCTTGTCATTTGCAGCGCTGAGCTGCCTTTCAACAACACTCCTATGTATCAGTTTGATCCATGATTTTGACAACAATGTGTCAAAACAAGTCCCCTGAAAAGGTCTGAGGGAATTTTTGCTTCTACTTTCAGGATCTATTTCAATAACGCCGAACTTTCCATTTCCATGTTGTAGTTTTTCATTACAGTGTAACCTACACTGGTGAGCTGATAAAGTCCTGAGGAGACATGCAAGACATTTTAATCTTGCTTAATGGTTTTATCTTTCCCATGTGAAACTCTGGAAGTTTTTTTTTTTGTGTGTGAAAAGTTTAAAATATATTGACTTCCAGCCCAACAGGAAGGCTGAGTGGTGCCAAGCTACACTGCTTTCCTGATCCATTTTTCCTTTTTAGGGGCTTATGTTGATAATAAAGGTAGCTGACAGGGTTTTCTGTCACTGTCATTACCTTCCTATCACTATTCAAAAGCTAGGAATAAATATTTACCTTTTCTTCTCCCAAATCTAGTAATGAAATTTTAAGCCTTGACCGCTTGCTGACAGAATTTTCAGCAGGAATTCCAAAGCAGGAGATTATTTAGAGAAAGGAGATCTCCAAAGGGGAGGGGAGACTGAGAATGAGGGAGATAATTCATAGCTCACCCCCTGCTAAGGATGAGACAGAGCTGCAGTGCCCAACTACTCAATAATTGTGGAGCTGCTGGCCCTGCTGCTGGGGAAAGCAGAAGAGACACTGAGGTGGCCAGGAGAGCAGAGGGTGTGTTTTTTCCATCACACTGTCTTCACAGCACACCTCTGCAGAGGATTTTCTTACTACAATAAGCTTTTCCCTCTCCCTCTCCTTCTCCCTCTCCCTCTCCCTCTCCCTCTCCCTCTCCTTCCTTTTCCCTTTCCTCTCTTTTTTCTCTCTTTTCTCAACTCCACTCTACTATTATCTTTTGGGGTCAGAAATAAAATATTGATTTGCTCAAACCTATGCATTATATTGGCCAAAGAACAAAAATAAATTGTAGCTTGGCTTGAAACTGGGAAACCAAGTACTCCAACCAAGCAAGCACGGTAGGAATTAATGAAAGGTTGAGAATAAAGTAATTTTTCTTAGCATTTGGTATTGTTTTGTTAATCAGTAAAAGAAATGTCATTTTTCCAGGCCTGTGGGGACTAAAGTAGAAGTCCAGGAGATGATTACATTGGATATGAGCTAAAGTATCTTTCCAAGAGATAAAAAATGTCTGACTGGCTAATAACTAGGAGACAACAACAAAAAATAGAAGAGAGAGGGGAGGGAAAAGAGAAGCTGAAATGCAGTTGGAGTCACAGAGTTCTGTGGTGGAGCATTTTAAGATGCACACAACTCCCCGCCAGGACACCCAGAACCATCTCTGCAATGTCTGGTGCTTCCCTGGCTTTGTGAAAATACTGCCATGGGAGCAGCAGAGTTTATTTATGGAGAGAGCACAAGAAAACAAATGTTTCATTCCCTGAACTCTAACCTCTCCTGATATTAATGTGTGTGATAAATTCATTGGCTAAAGGCAGAAGATAAACGAAGTGCATTTAGCCACCAAATTGCATTCCTTGCTATCCCTCAGGCAGAGCAGAGAGGGAAATACTGGACACTGTTTTTCCCATCACCTCGCACATCAGGCTCAATCCCAGTGAGTAATAATCCCAGCTAGCAGGTATTTTATTCCCACAATACCCAGACGAATGGAGCCTGAATTGCCTCCAGGAAAGATGCCCGGAGCTGGGTTTTCCCTCTGCAGGCTGCTCCTCATCCCTACAGGCAGCAATCCCACTCCAAAGGCTCCTCCCGCCTGGATGGGATTCCGGGCTCCGCCTGTGCCAGTCACAATGGAACGAGTCGAGCAGCATTTCAGAGGTGATTTATTCCCTTGATGTTATGGCATTTTGATAGCATTATTCGCCAATTTTCTCCTCCCTCTTCCTCCCTTACATACCCTGTTTATAAAACTACCGAAACAATTTGTAAATAAGTGTAATAGATCAGATTCATAACACTTTGCAAACAAATTATTACACGAATAGTCCCCGTGCCTCTAAGCCAGGAAGTCAGCAAGAATTAGAAGAAAAGAGATTTCTTATTCTCTTGCACATTTCAGTGCCTGGTGGGAAGGCATGAGATGCTCTCCTGGAAGTTTGATACTTCCAAAGCACAGATTAAAGCCACAGAAGTTGTTTTGGGTTATTCTAAAAATTGCACAACTTTGTAGGAAGTTGGTACAACATTCTGTAATATATTTGTTTTAAACGTTGGGGTTTTTTAATACAAAAAATTTAATCCACTGTCACCACTAGTGCACGAATAAACGTGTCTTCCCAAAAATTTTGGAGGGAATTGTCTTATTATACATTTTGTCTCATTGTTTATAGCTATCTGACACTGACAGAAAATTAATGGGCACATTTAGGAAAAGGCAAAAATGACTTTTAGTCCTGCTGTAAGAGATGTCACTTCCCTTGGACAAAATTTGTGCTGCACAGTAGCCACATCTTCAACGTGGGCACTGCTCTGAGTCTTTGGGAGGGTTGGGCTGAGCTCATCTGCTGCTGCCTACAGCCACGCTCTCAAGAGCGAGGCATTCCTTCTGTTTGGTGGCCATGGAGCTGGCAGCTCATTTGTCCCTCCCAGCTGGCCACAAAGGGGCTGTGCAAAGCCAAAAACTCGTGACTCCCCCCCCTCAGTGAACTTTGTCCCTGTGCTCGCACAATGTGCCGGGGTGGATTGGGATGGGGGAGAATCTTCTGTGCTGTGACTTCCCTGTGGTGGGAGATGACAAACCCAGATTTCCTTGTGTGCCTTCTGTGAGTTCGTCCTCCCTCAGAGACATTTTTCTGTCCACACTCAGTCACAGTGAGAGGGAAGGGAAAGGCAGGTGAAGGTACCCCCAGCTCCCATGGCCAGGCTGTTCCCTAAGCTCAGATAAAATCCCTGGAGCTGAGCTCCTGCACAGACATTCCTTCTCCCACAAACAAGACCATTCATCGACTCCTAATTTTATTTTATTTCTTTCAGCTGACTTGGCACTGAAATGGAGTTTAATGAGTGAAGATCTAACTGAGACTGACAACTTTAGTGGTGTTAATGCATCCTGTGCAACTTATGCATAAAATAGACAACTTCTCAAGGTCACTGCATATTTGCTTTGGTGCAGCAACAACAGTATCAATCTTCCTTCTAAAGCCAGCAGATCAGATAAAGCCAAGGAAGTATTTAGAACCTAACTTAGAAACACGAAAAGGACATGTTCTCTCCAGGTACTCAAATGATTCTTTTAAATTAGCAGGTGATTTAGTGACATTAACCTTGAAAGGCCCCAAATCTATCCAGCAAATCTAAAAGGAATGGAACCGATTTCTCTGGATTGGTGAGGTATAAAATTACATCCTCAGTGTATAATAGCTGAAACTCTCTTATTGATGATTAACCACATTTATTAACAGCAGGCTATAATCCCAAGATGTTATTTGTACAATGACTGAGATGTAATATAGAGCTTTCTAAAGGACCAGATCATGAAATGCACCAAAGGTCACCACAAACCCCGGAGAAATTAGAACATCAGTCTTGAAAGAAATCTATAGTTAGCTCTATTGGCCCGTCTGTCTAGTGCAAAACAATTCTGACAGACTGATTCCTCCAAAAGTTTCCTTATTTTTTATTTCTGCCCCTGATTGCAAGTTTAGACCCAAACCCTACCTGTGCTGGGGATTTTAGCATTGTTAATGTGGATGGAAACTCCTGGGAGGCTGGGAAGAGCAGCTTTGATGAGCTTTGGGTACAAATCCTGAGGTGGTAGGGGAGAGGAAGCTTCAGAGCATCTGGCAGCAACACCTGCTTACTCAGGTGAGGTTTATTTGGTTGTACATTTTCTTAGGGATTCTTTACAGAGCTCAGCAGATCGGTAGAAATGCAGGAGTCACAATATCCAGTTGTATGTCTTTATTCCTTCCTGCCCCCAAACTGCCTGATGTTAAAATCTCAGCAACTAAATTTCCTTGGAAGCAGAAGCTCCAACTAATCACTGGTTGGAGGTACCTTAAGTTCTGCTAAGTTTCTCCCCAAATTTACTTTGTGCTGGAAAATAGATCTAAGTAATGGTAAATAGCAAAAGTTCTTCCTTTTCTAGTACATCTATGACTTTAGATGTATTAAAAGTAATAAAAGGCATTTTAATACAAATTAACTTCCAGTAAAAATGAATTAGGTTGTTCCTGGAACGTAACTTGGGAAAGCCCAGCTGCCAGGGCTGTTAATCATATAATGCCTTAAATGATATGAACTGTTTGCAGTGGGTGGCGGAGTTTCCTGATGGATTGATTTCCACCCAGAATTCCCATTCCTGCTGTCAGGATGAGCTAAGCATGGGCTGAGTACCGGGGTCCCCCGAAACATCTCCATGGATCAGCAATAGTGGTCCAGCCTCTCAGTAAAGTTTGAATGCAGGCAATTTTGTTTTCACCTGTTTTACTTCTCTGTCAATCTCAAATTAAACTCAGGACACCTCAGTAATCCCCATGTTCACCCTAGCAAAGCATTGCTGTATTTTGGTCAATACCTGGTGTGTTCCACCTCAGAGGTGGTGGTATTTTGGTGTTATGGGTTCTGTCCTTCTGTGTGTGATCCATAAATCACTCTTGCAGCCCTTGCAACTAAAAATCATCTCTGAATGTAAAGACAAAATTGCCAGTGAAACACAAGGATGTGCAGCTCACCCACCTAGAGAACACACACAAAACTCAAAACTGCATCTCACTCTCCACTGTCCCTCTCCACTTGCATGAAATTACTGAGGCAGAGAGGAGAAAATTTGTCCTGAATTTTAAATAACATTCCATTGCAAAATGCTGGGGCTAGCAGTGGCAGCTAAAAGCTCTGCTTGGTTTTCTGAGCTGAGGAGGAAACGCAGTCTAACCCACAAGATGTTAAAAAAAAGTTACTAAAAAAAAATTATATAAACCTAGAAGTGAACTATTCTCTTGAAAATCATTTGAAAAGGGCAGAGTATTGGAATTTGAGACAACAGGAAGAAAAATGATCTTACTTTGGAAAGTCTGTTTGCATTCTAATGAGAGAGGTTATTCTTGGGAAAATAGGCACCTTTCCTGCACTCTTGCAGCAGCGGGTGGGATGTCAGGGACAGATATCACACTCCCTCTGACTTCTTGGTGTTGGACAGACAAAAATTACAGCCATTGACAGCAGTTAATGAGAACCTCTGAATGGAGCCAGTTCCATAAAAGGAGTCTATTAGAGCTGAAAGTGGCTTTCCTCCTTCAAAAATATTGTGGAGAGCTTGAAATGCTTCCCTCTCTTGAATTAAGACAAGAAGCTGACATCTTTGAAACCTTTGCAAACCTATAATCAGAAGAAATATTTCACACTGGAAAACTGAAAAGGGTTTTCGTCTGGTATTTGAACAGCTTCCTCCCCTCCATAATTAAATAGCTAAAAGGTAGCATAGTTCTTTGTTTATTTTAAAGTCATGACATTAATAATTCTGAATTAATTTAAAAATGGAAAGTCATATTGAACTGGAAAATTGGCATTTTTCAGAGAAAATGTCAGAACAAAATGTTTTGACAACCCTCAAACTTAAAAAATATGGTATTGAGGGACAAGCCAAAACCATTCCCCAGCTTGTAAAGTTCCATCATCCTAAGGAAAAATGTTGTTGGGAAAGAAGAAAAGCCAGCTCTAGAGTTGGCTGTCATTTGTGTGTATTGTACAGGTGTGTGTTTTTTGTGTGTTGTACAGGTATCCCCAGGCTTTCTGGTGGAGCTGCTGATCCAAGAACCTCCTTCTGCTCCCAGAAGGAATCTCTGGGGCTGCCTTCATCCCCTTCTTCCTTGTGATTGCCATGCAGTGCACAGCTCTGGATGAACCAGGCTGAAAAATGTCTCCAGGAAAGAATTCCCCATGGCCACAACTGAGAACATTTTACATCCACTTTTCCATGTAGCCTGATGCTCTCCCAGGTTGGGTACCAGCTCCCTGTGCTGTCACAGCTCAGAGCTGCTGCTTCTCCCCTCAAACCTCCTGCAAACCCTAATTTTCACTCTTACCAGCTGTGCCTGCAATCCTTGGGAGAGATGGATGCTCTCTGCAAGGGCTGGAGATGGGAGCATCACTTCCTCCATCACCTCCTCCCCGGAGCAATGATCTCTAGTCAAGCTGGGCGTCGGCCATGGAGCTGAGAGTGTCAGCAATGTTCAGGAATTCTTGGAGCTGAGTGTGGATTTTGGGCCACTTTGGTCCTTCGTGCATTACCCCATCCCCTCCTCTCCTCTTCCTCCTATCCTGCCCATCCAAGAGGAAGATCTCTGCTGCAAACCCGAGCATGTCTCCCTGTAGATGAGCCGGAGGAGCAGATAAGGAGGGCTGGATGACAGAGGAAGGCTGTAAATGAGCTCCCATTAGCAATTGCTGTGTATCTGGTGAGGGGCTGGTAAACAGTTCGCACTTATCTCTCCGCTCAGCATTTAGCTGATTTCCATAATGAGCTCCATTGAACTGAGAGGCCTCGAGGTGTCCCAAGGCTGTTGAGATGCAATGTGTTCTCTAAATCTGATTTATGTAAAGGTGAAGGCAATTGTGTTAACAAAGGGGAGGAACACGATCAACATGCAGCCTGCGCTGGCTGCGAAGAGCGCGGTGCCTGCGCCTGGCGCTCTCCGGGCTGCATCTGACAGCAGCCAGGGACACGCGGAGATGCAGCTTTGGAAAACACAGCCAGGAGGAAGATGTAGGGGGCTTATTTATTATTATCTTCATTTTTTTCCCCCCCTCTCCCCGCCCCTCTTCGGAAGAGAGCAAAGCTGAGGTTTGCAGAGCATCTCCGATGGAGCGGAGCTGTGCGTGCCCGGTGACTGCAGGCTCCCGCTGAGCCCCAGAGCTGGGGCTCGGTGCCACCTTCAGTGCCACCCTCAGCCCTATCTCAGCCTGCCAGGTTCCTCCGCAGAAATCTCACTCTGGGCCCCAGCACAATCTCAATTCCTCCTGCTTGCTCAGGCGCAAAATCCTGCAAACCCCAGCAGTCCCTTCTGTGGCTTTGAGTCTATCTGTCATAACCATGAACAAAGGAAAGAAAACTCACACAGGCTTTTTACAAAATCACTTATTTCTTTGCAGCATCTCTGAGGGCCCCTGTTTCCATCCTGTGTCCATGCTCTCCATGCTGACAATCAGAGAAGCTTTCCAAGGTCATGCACATCAGCAAATACTTGGAGGCAGCTCCGAGGCAGGTGGACCTTGGCAGATTTTGGCCACAATTTACAGGCAGCTACTAAAACTATAAAATAATTTTGCTAGGGAGAAAGTAGAAATCTTGTCATGTGACTGAATGGAAATTAAGACTCTTGGAAAAGGAAAAAAAAATCACTGGAAAGAGATGCTATCATTGGGAATAATTCTACTTGGGTTGTAATGGGAACTGCATGACTCAGTGGAGCTTTTGCATGGCTGGATGATTCGAGCAAGGATAATCATAAAGAGAGATGAGTAGAACATGAAGAAAAAAAGATGGAATGCATATTTTTCTCATGGTAAATTAAGAGAAGGTTGTATGAGTGGAAATTCAGACAAGGCAAATGCAATGGAATATTGTCACAACAGAACTGGCCATCTGCATCTGCTTTACTCTCTGCTCACAGGGTGGGGATGGCAATATCAGCATGGCTGTCTCTGAAGGAGGAAAAAGGGGTTTTTCTGCTAGTTTGCATTTAATTATGTATTTTGCAATTTTTTACACCAGCTATTCCGCTAAACTTGGTTTCATGTGCAACAAAAGCTAACCATATAAACATGTCTGTCCCAAACCCTTATTACAATTCTCAGAACCACTCACAGGCTTTCTGAAACCCATTATTATCGTTATAATCAAGAATCACAGGACACTGTGATTTGTGCCAAAAATACAGATACACTGGATTGGTTGTACAGGCCACAGATAGAGTGAGAGAAAGGATGGGGAGAGAGAGATGCAGCTTCAGCACTGCTTAATTCAGGCACAGGAACACGTATCCTGTTTAATTTTTCCTCTTTCATTTTCCAATTTAACTTCTGAAAGCTGCTGAAATCCAGGCTAATATTTGCTTTGTCCTCTTTGTTCTTCTTTATCTTCAAACCAGGGAACCCTGGTTTTCTCCTTCTCTCCACAGCTCCAGCAGCCCCTTCCCTGGGAGAGGAGGCAGGTCTGCTTCAAGGTGCAGCACTCAGACCTCTCCAGCAGAGGGAAGGAAAAACCCCCTCTGGAAAATTGCTGCAACACTACTTAGCAGATGTAAAATGCAGGTAAACTCATTGGAAAATGCAAATGCAGCGTGGATCTTCATTTTATTAGGCTTTTGCACACAGTTCCTCTCTCCTGGAGCACTTTGCAATCAAAAGACCCTGGAGTGGACTATTTTGAGCCCTGATTCTTCATGCTAAGAGGTGATGCTGATTAGGTTGTACCAGCACAAGGCACTGATACCAATATTCTGCCAGAGGGTTTTCTCAGAGAACACAGGGTCTGATTTTGTTCTCATGTTAGCATATTTAGGGAGTTACACAGGGGATGTCCAGCTGTTGTCTGGGCATTGGAAGAGATCCAGTCTTCTCAGGTCTGTGCTTTGCACAAAGAGCTCTTCAGGGTTGCTTTCATATATGGAAGTATATTTATATTTAAGTGTGTGTGTGCCATGTGTACATATGTGTACATTTGAATATTCTATACAAACACCAGAATGTGCATAAAAGAAGATGATGACACAGAGAAACCAACACCTCCTGCATGAGAATGAGAGCAAAGTGTGCCAAGAATGGTTCTTGCTTAAAATGCCTCACCTCTCCCTGCCTAGAGCCACCTCAGTGCAAATCTCTCTCCTAGAACAGAAAGCCTAATGCCCAATGCATTTTTTCAGCCCAGAAACGGAGAGCAAGAAAGATGAGGGGAGCTGCTGGATCGGGAATGGAGGCACCATGGATGGTCTTTACATCCCTGTTGCTTTGGTTTGTTCACAGAACACATGAGGACTCAGGTACTTAAATTCAGATAAATTGCATCTGTTTCCCAGCCCTACCAAACCAGCCAGCGTGGCAGTTATTTGTTTCCTTAAGATGATTATAGCAGATAGCTCAGCTCAGAAGCCTGGTTACACCCAGGGGTGGCTCAAAAGACACTGCAGAGGACAAAAAGTAGGACAAAGCAGCCTGAGATCCCAGGGTAGAGTAAATCATGTCAGAGTTTTATGTTTCTTCGAGTCTGCAGGATAACACATTGGCTAGAGGCACCTCTCAGTACCCACAGGCAGAGCTTAAAGGAGTCTGAGTTACACCAGAGAGGATTTGGCCCCTTCTGTTCCATGGTCGTTGCCAGCTCCACTCTCATACACAGAGGAAAATATTGCCCAGGCTGAAGCTGAGCCAAGATGACCACAGAGGTCATGAATCTATAAAAATTATTAACACTTATTAGTATAATAATCCTTTTTATGACACCATAAAGTTACATGATGCCTTTCAGGATGTAGATAAACTCCATTCCCTGTGCTGAGGGGCCACTTCTCCCACAAATTTCTCTGGATTGCCTGTGTGCAAACCCCTACTCTCTGTCTTTACTGCCCTGGGACATCATCCATCGATCAAATCTTCTGTGGGAGGAGTCCTTGAACCTCCTCTGCACAATTCCACTGAAAAGGCCTCTAGGGATGTGGAAAAAAATCATATATTCTTTTCAGGTTTTAAAACTATAAATGTGGAAAAAATTTGCATTTCCTTTGTCGCACCTTTGGGCTATAGATGCAGCTCCTCTGTTCTGCAGGGAAATGTGGGGTGCAGTGGGAGGATGGAAGTGGGCTTGTTCTGGAAAAGTAGGACACATGAAGTTTTTACACTCGATTTTCCCATGAGGTGGCTGGATGATCTGAGGGATGCTGTGGGAAGTTAGGCTTGGAATCATACTAACATTATAAAAATGATGAGATTTCCTACACTCCCAAGTGCCAGAGACCACAGAGAGAAGTGCAGGGCTGGAGTGGGATAGAAGATCTCTCAAGGAGGACAAATAATGCTGCAGTAGAGAATCCTATTTCTGGACAAACCCAAAATGCAGTTCCCAGGCTTTTCCCCACACACCAAACTCCGGGTGACTACAGAAATAACACACTGACATTTTTTTACTCCAGTAATAGCAGGTAATGATAGATGGCCCAGAACACAGTGTTTGATTAAAAACGACTAATCAATTTGCTAAAGATCAAAAATTGACCTGCCAAAAGCACTGAAGCTTTCAGAGACCCAACCAGTCTATTTTTGCTGCTCATGTGAACCTGTGTGGAGAGAAAGCCTCTCCTGCTGTGCAATCCTGTCGAGTCAGCAGCCCTGGGACAGGCAGAGTGTGACAAATCCGGGGAGAAACCCAGGCTGGAACTGCTCCCTTCTTCAGGTTGTTGTTGGAAGTGTTTTAATCCAAAATAATTACTCAAACATTGGCTTCTGGGGAATGAATCTCTTGTCAACTTCTGAGACAGGAATTTCTGTGTATGAAGACTTTTTGCAATTTTTTTTTTAATTGCAAACCAAAAGTTATGATTTGTAAAGCGAAGGCAGAATGAGCAAAAGATCTTGAATTTGCCATAAAGTTGTTGTTTAGGAATTCTCAAGTTTAAAACTGCTAATTATACACTTCCAGACTTTACTTTTTTTCCCCCAAAAATTGCTGTCTTACTTGATTAAAAGATACACAGCTTTGATTTGTTTCTTATCCCCTTCCCACTCACTCCTCCTGATACAAATGGTTTTAAGCAACATTACTCTAGGCAGCAGATGTTACTTGTTTCAGCTAAAATAAAATAATCCAATGCTTAAAAACCCCAAAGAAAACAATCCACTCAATTTGATAGGGAATGCTGATAAAGCAAGAACAATCACCCCACTTCTGACTGATAAATACACTTATAGTCCTTGACATTGGCATGTACAGATCACAGAAATCTCAGTTCTGGTTGGTATCAAAGTGCAATGAAAGGGAATTGCATTGACTTGGAGTTCCTACCAACAGCAGAAAAGAATAAAAAAAAATCAGCACGTGGTTAATGAAGATGAATAGACGCAGGGAAAATGGAATTTTTGTGTTTCCAGGGGATTTAAAACAACAGTGAGTAAAATCTTCCTAATAACATAATTAAAAAAAATAGCATGTGGATGTGAAATTAATCTGGGCTGCCACTGCATTGATTTCAGCTGGCTTCAGGCTGAGGATTTTCTTCAGAGAGAAGTAAAGGCCATGGACAGGAGAAAGTGACCCTGAAAAATCTGTGTTTGGTTTGGCACGGGGCGACAACAGCATCCCTCTGTAAGCTCTGCTCCCACACCCAGGGCATGGATGTGGCATCCTGCAGTGGGACACCTGGGGACACCACATTCTGGGGGTCCAAGGGACTCCCTGGGGTGCAGGACATTGATGAGATGTTGGAGCAGCCCTGATCATGGCTTTCCCAGATTATGGGAATCCCCTGTACAGAGGGATCTCGGCATCCTCCACTTTGTGTTCTCTGCTTTCTCCAAGGTTATGTCCGTGACAGTAGGGAAGAGGAGCTGAAGGAACATGGACACAGCCATGGGCATGGTGTAAGCCTAGAACTGTAGGATATGGAGGATTGTAGAAATGCAGGATACAGCTCTTTGTGTCCTGCCCCAAGCCTACAACTTATTTCTGTGCAAACATGAGGAAATCACCTCAATTCATCTTCCCTAGCTATAAAATTGGGAAGTAGACATTCACCTTCACTTTTTGACATCTATGAATTAAAGAACTTGTGTGGGATTTTTTATCAGCAAGATAATTTTAGTTCTACAGAGAAGTGAAGCCATTCTGCTGGACAAAAGAGAGATCAGTGTCCCTGCTCGAGGCCCCGTGGCAAAAATTTGGGCACTGACCCTCCAGCTGATGTGGGGCTGCACAAACACAACTGCTGAGCTCAGCAGCATGTGGTGTGTCTCTCCGTGAGGGGAGGAAGCTGGAGAATGCAGTTTTGGCCGTGGTTTGCTCCAGTTTCTGGCAGCAGCAGGTTCTCTGGAGCGCCTTTCCATCTTCCTGAGGGATTGGCTCAGCACAGCAGTGCTCGGTGTAGCCTGACACAGCAGTCACATAAGGTCAAGCTCACAAGATAAACGGCCCTGTGTGTGTGTGGGGGGCTCAGCCTCCCCAGCGTTATGGCACAGGAACCACTCTTCCATTACATGGAGATCTATAAGGAATCGCTGCCATTAACGGACTCCATTAAAAGCAATACATGTGGGAAAAATTGCACTTTGATTTAGTTTCGCAATGTGGAGATATTGGCAAGATAATCACATAAAAGTGACACCTTTTATAGCCAAGCTCTTTGATTTTATGTCAGTGAGTTTCAATTTCTCACATTTTTATGTTCATATATAGGTCCTTGTTCTAATGTATGCATTAGCTGGCGTAAAGGTTAAATAGATTGTTTTAGCATTTTGGGATACACATTGTGGATATGCACAAATCTTCAACGAGCTGGGTGAGTTATTTTGGGTAGGCAGGAACTGTGAGAAGGGAGCAAGGATTACTCCTTTGACTTGGTCCCATCTGAAAAAGAAAAAAAAAGGGAACAATGAGAAAAAAATATTCTATATATGTAATTTGATTTGAAAAACAGATCCGCAGGCTTCCCAAGAACTGTCAGAAGGAACAGATGGTGTGGGTCACCCTGCTTCATGAAATGCTCCGAATCTGAATATTTATTTTTAAACACAGAAAAATATCTATTCCTTGTGAGGCAGATTGTGATCTCCCTTACATCAGCAAAGCTGTCTGGAGCTGGGATTGGCACTGGATTGATGCTGAGAGTCACAGGGGGCTGGTGAAGCTGAGGCCACAACCTGCCCTCCCATGGAGAAAGGCAGTTTCAAGGTCTGGTTCCACGGTTAAGCACTTGAGACTAAACTCCCATCTTGTTCCAATGATTGCACAACCAGAATATTTTTGATACAGAAAGCCTGGTGGTGAAGGCACTCAGTGTAGATGCTGAGTGTCCTGTAGGGATTACAGGTAAATCAGGAGTGATGTCATCAGTGTGACTTTCAGAGGTGTTTCACACTTGCCTGTGGTGTGAGGCACAGGATCCTGCTCCAACCATTGCTTATCCTCACCTTTAGCCTGGGCCAAGCACACACCTGGGGGAAGTCACATTTCAACAGCCCTTAAACCACCCTGGTATATTTAAATCTCTCAATTCATCTTTTCTCTCTCTATCCCCAATCTCTGTTCTGCAAACCCTTCTCCCCATGTCCCCATGTCCCCATGTCAAAGACAAAGAAGTCTTTGAAAAACCAGTATTGCAAGTCTGGGTTCTAACAGGTAATATCTTTCTCTCTCACTTGTTTTTTCCACCTTTTTAGTTATTTCTGAAAGTCTTTTGCCTCTATTAGTCCCTGCATCTGGATAGATTACTCTTCAACTCATGAAGGGAATTCAAGTTGTCTCTTTAAATCTTCCTCTACCCCCCCACTTCACATACTCCCAACACCTCTTTGTCTTTCCATTTCACCTCATTTAAATATTCAGCCCAATTTCGAGGCTTAATAATGATGAATAAGATTGAGATTAGGATTTAATAAGAGTGTTAAGGAAAGATTTGTCATTCCAATGGCTGTAGGTCTTGGCTGAAATTGAGCTGGCATCTGGCCTCTGGGGATGTGCCAAGTGGAGCTCTTGGCTGGCTGCAATTATGGATTTCTCCAGAAGGGCAGGAAAGGTTTCCTTCACTCAGCTCTGGCATACAGGGATGACTTACTCCTGGCTAATTGTCTTCTCACAATCCACTTCCTGCACTAGAGGCAGTTTGACTCAAGAACTGGAAAGCCTGGGAGCTCCATGTCATTTGAAGATTTTTTAGGTACTAGGTCTTAGTTGTCTTCATTAGTGCATTTCACATTCAGGTAAGACTCAGGGAGCCGAATCAGTGCTTTTCCAGGGTCTAAATTCCCATCCTGGAACTGAGATGAATTGCAGTGACAAAGCCTGAATCCATGTCTAAGTCTCAGACTGAACTTCAACAAACTGAGTCGAGTTTGGCATCCGTGGAGGTGCAGCTGTCAGAGCAAAGCTCAAGGAGGAAACCTGTGATGGGCACTCTAAGTTCCATTATTGCTTTGCAGACATCTACTAATGCCATTAACTGCGTGCAGGATGAGCTGAGTATTTCCTCTGGGAGCTGAGCAAAACCCCCTGCACCTGCAAGTGCAGGAGTAGCTCGACCCTGAAGCAGAGTGTGCTGAGGGCTGGGAGCACACAGCACATTGTGTCTGCATGCCAACGTGGAGAGTGGTATCGAGGGGATGGGAGGATGCCAGAATTTCTCAGAGGAGCTGCTTCCAAGCCGAGCTAATCTTCTGTCACTTGGTGCCCTTAATGGCAGAGTCAGGCTGCAGGAAGTAACTTGATCTAAAATACAGCACGTTGAACATAGCCAGCCTCAGGTTTGAGATGCACCCCACATTCCCCAAACCTCTCTGCAGCCCCTGGTGCCTCTCTTTTCTCCAAGAGAGACCCTTTGGGCTGTGCCAGGCTCAGCACTGCATTAAGCTCCTGAGGTAGTCTGAACACTTGTAAAACCTCGCTGATGTCCGTCATGCTCGGGCTGAAGATGTTGAACCAGAAACGTTGGCTCAAACTGTTTTGACAAGGGCTTGTTGGAGTGTCTGAAACCTTGTGCACACAAAGCCCAAAGAGGCTTAAGGCTTCTCAAGATTTAGGGACAGATTCCTGGTGCAGGGAAAGCACTGAAGCTCTCTGAAAATCAGGGGGTTTGTGCCGCTTTACTCCAGCGAGGGGTGTGGACCTGGGGGTGCTCTCACTGCTTAAATTGCTCTGCAGTTTTAGAGAGTTTACAGTAAGCCTCTTAAACTGCTCTGAGGACTTACAGTATCTTAAGCCTCTTAAATTATATTTTAAAAACGTATGGTATTTTTGGCAGAATCTACCGTTTGGAAGGATTCAAGGTTAGGAGAAATCAAACTTGGCATGCTTGATAGATTTTATTGAGAATTAAATATATTTGATGAAATATAGTTTTAATAATTGAAAAATTATAAACTGAAATAATTATTTTGCCAGTCTACATTAATGGAATTGCTTGTGAACATACATTAAAATATTCAAACTGGCAGAAAATGCCATAATTTTTAAACTCACAATTTCCTGGTGTAGGTCTTATTAATTTTTCAACCACTCATCCAATTTTCTTCAAGCTTGACTTAATTTTTATGTCACAGTTACCTCTACAAAATAAGACAGTTTGGCAAGTCCACCCCAACATACTTTAAAGAAATCAAAATGTGAAATGTCTGATCAGAGTATGAGGAAAATACTTTTTTTTTTTTAATAAGTCAAAGAAAGATCTTCTGGTATTCTTGAAAATTAAATAACAAAAAAAGTACCCCAAAGCTCTTAGGGTGAGACTAAATTTAACAGATTTCTTCATGCACAATTGAAAGGAGAGATTAAAAGAAAAGAAATTGGAAAGTTAATGTGACTACAGAGGTGGTGACAGGCCTTTCCCATCAAACTCATTAACTGCTCAATTTTAGTGACTCTTTGAGCGTGATGATTTTTTTTGTGACACATGACAAAAATATTGATCTTTCCTATGTTCCATCATAACTAAAGTGCACTTAGAAAGTACCAACAGAAGTTGCACACACACAGACAGACACACAGAGGATTTTTGGGCTTTCCTTCAAATTTCATCAATAAGCTGCATCTCTCCTCTTCTCCACCTGCCTGTCATAAAAATGGTCAAAGAAAAGACAGCAAGACTTCAGTGGACACGGAAAGACAGCAAGACTTTCCCATGGAAATCTTGTGCCACCTACGAGAAGGAGCTCTGGCTTGAACAGCTCTGGTGCAATGTCTGGAGTCCATCCACGTGAACAAATGGGCACCATATGTGGTTGACAGCCAGTTCTTTCAATTCCAGCAAAGCCAATTGATTTGAGTACACCAGTTTCATAGAGGTCTGTTGGGAGCCATCAGATGAGCCTCGATTTTGACAACTCAATCAGCAAGAATGTTCTGTTCCTGCAAGTGAGGGAGAAAGTAACTACTAACCAAAATCCTGAAGCCAGACTTGCAGCAGAACTGAGCTGCATCTTTTCTAAAGCTCCATAAACTGATTATTTTAAAAAGTGAACATGTTCTGATTGTTTTGCAACGCGGTGCTCAGCTACAGAAGTTGTCAACATGGTTAAAACCTGAAGGGATCCTGGAAATCTTTATTCAAAAGAAACCAAGGCACTCCTTTGCCAAAAGAGAATGAGAGCCAGTCTGTACAATTCCACTCTGTACTCAAGGGAGAGGTGGGGACAAGTTTCCTGATACTGTTTGCAACTTGAATATTCCAGCTGATATTACGGACCAAACCAGTTTCAGCATTTTTGAGTTAAATATCTGAAACCCAAAATGCTGCTGGACAGTGACAATTACCTCTAAAACCACAATTTGCCTTTGGAAAATTACTGGTTCTGCTGCACAGAAGAAAATTCTGCAGATGCAGTTCTTATGGCCAAATATTTTCTTATTATTTTATATTGTCTTTTCAGGCCTGTGCCAGCTGTTGCATTCTCTCACCTCTGCCCTTCTAACACACATGAGTTTGGAGCTTTAGCACATCTTTGATGTGTCTGAAAGTCAGGGGACCATCACAAGCTCTGGGCATCACTTACAGAGGTCTTGGGACACATTCTGGTTTGACTTTTTAATTATTTCCACCTCTATCCCTGCAGTCAGACCTTGCCTATCCACCCTCTGAGCTTCACCAGTCCTTCTAAACATTTTATTGTTTTTTCAGTGCTCATCTACCAACAAGACCTTGGCACATCTGAACCCCAGCCTCTTTTTCCCCAGGAAATGATTGAAAATAGCAGTAATTATGGAGGGGGGAAGGGGGGGGGAAGAGGGGAATTGTTTTGTGTTTATCATTATTATTTAGTGGATATTTTCGTAACATCTTTTAGAGATTAAGTTCAATTAGGAAACAGATGGCACCAAAATATCGTCAAATGTTTCTGATGGGCAGCAAATTACTGACTTAATTATGTAAATAATTAAAATTTATATTTACACCTGATCATCCAAATGAGGGTGAAAATACCAATTTCAGGGTTTGTAATGATTGCTGGCAGGGTGTCAACCTGTGAACAAGTAGTTTCTTTTCTCCAGCTTCAGATATCTCCCTTAGATCCTGAAACAGTCAAAAAAAAAAACCAAAAAAAACTGGAAAAGGGAAAAAAAGAAAGGATGAATGAAGATTTCTGACTAAGTTTATGTCATGTCAGTGGTCTCCTGAGTTTAAATGTGTTGGTTTAGAAGACTTTGTTATGAGCAGGCTCTCACTGCACCCAGAGCTCAACCCAAGCTGGTTTTGTGCACTTGGTTGTACAAAGGTGTTGTGAGGGGCAGTTCTTGCACTGAAAATTTAAAGGCCAAACAAACAGGGCTGATAAGTAGCCAAAAAAAAAATTAAAAAAGCAGTGAGAGCAAGAGGGAGTCAGACAGTTTTATTAACTTCTGTATTACAGATGCAGAACTGAGGCACAGAAAGATAAAATGTGTGATTCTCATTTGCACTAAATTTGCTTTCCACTACTCTGACAGCATAAACGGGCCATGAAGTGGGTATATATTACATTTACACTCTCTTTTCATTTCTCCCATGATGTTAAAATGCTTCAGTGTTAGTGAATATCAGGCCCAAAATGATTTCTCTAAGATCACAGAGGAAATCGATGCCGTTGAACCCACATTTCCTTAGAGCCACTGCAGTGCCTCAGTTACACGACACCCTGTCACCCCTCTCTGGGCAGGAGCCTGTGTACACAGCCACAGGGTACTAAACCTGCTTTAAAGGTCAGCTTCTCGAGGAATATATAAAAAAGCAGGAAAACGAATCAGCTTTTCCTTGTCTTCTCTTGACTTTGCTTCTACCTGTAGATCATAATAGCAGAAGAACAAGGAAATGATAGAAAAAACTTGGAAGCAGATGTAGAGATTAGCGTGGTGACCTCTAACCTCAGCTTTCTTGTCTGTACATCCCAGGTTAATTTTTTCCCAGACAGAGATGGAGCTGCTAAAATCCATCAGGAATCACTATTTGTGTTCTTTCCAGTATCTTATTTCCTAGGAAAGATATTAGAGTTGTATTTGCCTGCAAAAACCAAAACTCCTTAGGACGTGGCTTTGCTCCATCTGCTCCAGAGGTTGGGATAGGTAAAATATCAGATAAAGCCCTGTGGTTTTGATTCTGAGCCATCTTTGAAGGTCAAAACCAGGCTTTTGTGGTTCTTCCTGCTTTCTATGTCACAGGTTCTGCAATATTAAGATTTTTATCTTAGCCCTATTTTATCAGTGCTCTTCTCCCATCCCTAATTTGGAGCCAGTGGGGGTGGGGAGGGGAGAGGTGATAGGGAGGTCAGACAAATGCTTCTATTGATATAGCTGTAATAAAAAGAGCTTTACTTTCCTTTCTGCTGATAGCAGTCAAAGGAGCTTTGCTTTTGATAAAATTAACCTTGGAGCCAGAAACAACAGAAGCTGCTCTGATTTCATCAGCCTTTCTATCTGAGGAGACATGAGCACTTACCAGCACTGAAAGGGGATGGAATAGGGCAAATTCCTCCCCTCAGCTCAGCTGAGTGGATCCCACCTCTAATGCTTTGTGCTCTGTTTCAGTGCCTTGTCCCACCGTGGAGACGGAGAGAGAAGCAGAAAAACATGGATACACCTTCACACCTTCACACAGACATGCTCAGACCTCATCCTGCATGGAGCAGGTTTGTTTTGCATGAGATCTGTAACAGTAAATTTGCTTGAAGTCATGTCCTAGTCACCCACAGGCAAAAGTGTTCACCTGGATCATGGTCCAGATGGATATTTCCTCATCATTCCTGGCTGGAATGGTAGTGAAAGGATGATAGCCTTGTCTGTCCCATCACCCTCACTGGGAGGAGTGACATTGAGAGGATGAGAACAGCCTTGTCTGTCCAATCCTCCTCAGCACTTCTTCAAAGTCAGGGAGGAGCCTGTCTTCCAGGACTGAGAGTCTTGTTATCACAGACAGATTTTATGGTCTAAGCTCTCCCCCAAACAACCATTTATCAAATGCTGCCTGGCTCTTAATTCCTTATTTAATGTGTTAGTAACCACTTCAAAAAAGTACCTGTGCCCCATAACGCCAAAGTACTTCATCATAAAAGGTAATGATTATGATTATGATTATGATCTGCATAAGCAAAGGCCATTGCCTGGTCTGTGCTGGCAGTGTAAAGAGATTTCCTTCCCTTCTCCCTCCACTCTGAAATGTTCTCCTGTGCCCCCACAGCTGTTAACACCACTCAGAGCAGGTGCCACATGTGGCTGACACGACTCAGAGTCACAGCTGTTATTCAAGGGTGGAAATAAAACCTATTAATTCTTTTGGAGGCTGCTTCCCTGCAAGGCCTGGGCTCTGTGGTTGTGTAGTGATGTGGAATTGGGAGTGAAAACAGGAGGATAAAAGAGAATACTGTGGCCCATGTCTGTGTTTGTAGGGAGTGATGCCCATCAAGGGATAGAGGGGTTGAGCTGTGATATCCAGCCAGTTTTGGGTTCTCATCTTTGGAAGTTCTAGTGGAAGAAGGCTTCAGCTCAAGCAGAGCCATCAGCAGGCAGGAAGGATCCCCACATCACATCAGCCTTGACAGAAAATCCCCACCAAGCCTTTGTTCTGCACAGACCTCTCCATCCCAGTGCAGCCAGGACAAAGTCCATCCATCCCAAGGAACTGTCTTGTCATCACCCAGGACTCCACACTGCTTTGGAAAGGGTGGGCAAAATGACAGTCATCAGCCTGAAAATATTCTCCTTTTCCCTATTCCTTTCTCCTGAAGCAGGGGATAAAAGCAGTATTTTTATCCTCTGTGGAAAAGAGATGTGCAAAGCGCTGCTGGAGAAGGATTCCAAGTGGCTTCCAGAGGAAATCTCTGCCAATCTACCTCACTGTCGATTAGCACAGTGGTTTAAGCAGCTCAGGGTAATATTTCTCAGCAGATGGCTGTAAATGCTCATTGTCAATATGTACAAATAAATATTTCAGGTGGAACAGACACAGAATGGTTCATGTCTCCTCTCAAATACACTGTGGGCTTTTCCCTTCTGTTTTCTTTCTTTTTTTAAAATACATTAGTATAATTCCAATAAAGCCCTGAAAAGAGGGACATGAGGATGTAAATGGGCGTAGCAATTCTGATTTTCCCCTGCTCTTCCGTCCTATCCATGTTTTGCTGCATGGCAGCATTGTCCAGTGAGGAGAGCAGGAGTCAGATGAAATGGTTTCCACTCCTGCCCTTGCAATGTGACCTTAAGCAAGTTGCATTTACTCTTTGCCTCTTTCTTTCTTCCCTCCTAGAGCTTCTTTCTTTGGGATTTTTTTTGTCTATTTTTTGTGAAAAGTACCATCCATATTGGATGCATTTGAAAAGAAATCCATGTCCAGTGAGGATGTTGGAAGCTATTGCAAGAAAAATTAGAGTTTTTAAGCCCCTCATGGCCAATTGCCTCCTTACACCACTGAGCAGTGTGATTGTTCAGTTTGTCCTACTAACTCAGCAGGGGGAGTTGGAGATTCTCAAATTTCCTTCCATTTTTTTTCCTATTCATTTTCAAAGGTGAAAGCAAAAGCTGCTTTTTTTCCCTGTAAGAGTGAAAAAAATGTTAATATCTTATTTGGTCTTATTTTCCTACACAACTGAGGATTGAAATATGCAGCCACTTCACTGGTTTTAGAATCAAAGCTTTCCCTGCATTACGGAGTTGTGTGAGAGGGAATTGAAATTGCTACACGCCCATTCACCACCTAATTGATTTCTCTACCTGTAATGCAATTTTTCCCCTTGTATCTTTTGGACAAAGAATTTACAGTGATATTGTCTTGCTATAAGCCCACACTGGCACTGTTGAGTCATTTATAGAGAAAAGTTGGTTGGAAAAATGACAGCAATAATTTCATGCTGGCTCTGGGTGGGGTTCCTGAGTGAGCAAAAGCCTGACTGTAGGTGTCTGGGCTCTTCAGCTCGCCAGTATTTGGAAAAATATGTGAAGTCCTCAAAAATCCCTTGGCAAACATTTTTTTTTTTTAACAGAAGAGATGTCATCACCAAGAAAACCATGATACATGGCAGCCTTCTTTGTAGGGTTACAGCACAGTATTTTAGGACTATCACTTGCACTTGAGATAACTTGTGTCTCCCTAAAAATATCAAGCTTGCAAAGAGATTTCCTGAGAAGCCACAACCCAGGTAACCCACGTTTTAACGTAAGATGTGCAAAATCAGAGGTGGAGGCAGGGGCACGTAGGGGAGTTTTGGGGAAGAGGCAGCAGGATGTGGGATAGGAGGGTTCAGGAAGGCAGCACAGCACTGTCTGGCCAAGCAGGCTGCAACAAATTACACATTTGTGTTGGGTGGTGGGATTAATAGGTAACCTACAGTTCTGCTGGAAGAATATATTTAAAAGCTATGAGCTACTCTGGAAGAGGCTTTTGCTTATGGTTCTGAGTCTGGCAATGCTGTGTTATTCATTAATTCAAAACCCAACTTCTATTAATACTCAAAACACCTGTGCCTTTTCATATCCAAACAGCTTTGTAATGAGTTTGATAAGAAAATACCTGAGTCAGTGAAGATTTATTGGTGAGGCTGCAGAATTGCCCCGCTTTGTCTAAACTACTTTTGAGCCCATTACGATTTTCACCCATATTTTAACAGCTTGCCTGAAATAAATATGGCCTCATTTCTACCCTGGCTGTTTTCTGTGCACAGCACTGGTCTTTGATGCATACACAAGATAGTAATTAATTTGCAGTTTCATTCACTAAGAGAGACGTGCAATGGGAACGTCTCTGGGTAGATGGCAATTGCTGCTTTACAGCACACCACAAGATTTCTAAATGGAGCACCATCTCCTTACACAAATTGTTTTCCTTAAAGATCAGAGCTGGCCCTGCTACCCCACTATCTCCTTCTCTGGAGTTTGCCTGGAAAATCTCCTGTGTGCTGGGAAGAGGAGGGTCTCTGGAACAACAATCCATGTCTTACTGCGCTCAAAGCATTTGTAAACAACTCACAGTGTTTGCTCAGAGGGATTTTTTTTTTCCTGCTGTATTTCTGATGAATGCAATGAAATGTGTGGGAAATTAAGGTCTCCTAAGTACATTTTAATTTAGATGAAAAATTATACATTATTACACCATACTGGTGATTGTTCTGACATAATTGATTGGGAGGGCCATCCACAAAGAACAGCAGGAAAGCTTGACTTTGAGGAGAATGCAGAAACAGTTTTAACTATTTAGGAGTGTGATGGAAAGCAGTGTGACAGACTGGAAAACCTGGATTTCGGGTTCCATTTTGCCATTCTTTAGGGGAATCACCTCCTTTTCCCCTGCCTCTCTTTTTCCACAACAAAATGGCAAGACACAAAATGGGGTTGGGGCCAGGGCTGGGGTCAAGGTGGGGGTGGGACGTGATGCTCCTGCCACAGATGAGAGACTTATATGTTGGGAAGGGGATTTTTACTTCAGTGATGACATAGATTGGGGAAAATTCAGATCCCATGCAGTGCCACACCTACCAGACATGTAGAGAAAACAAAACAAATAACCTGTAAGTCTCTCAATTCACCATTCCTTAGGGAACTGGTATTGTTTTCCCAAAGATATTCCACACAATATGTGGCAAATAATTTTCCACCCTCCTCTAGGTTTTTGGGGTTTTCACAGATGTAATTACAGTTATTTTCATCTATCTTGGAGAGGTCATCTTACGTTATAAAGACAGTGTGAGATGGGAGATGTTACATGAAATGTTATTATTACAATAAAGCAGCTGTGCTGCTGTTAATTCCCACTCACAATGTGAGGACAGACCTCGGTATATTGTTTCTTAGGTTTTTAACTGTGAAATACCAGTGAATGAGAAATAAGAGTGACTGAATCCCTGTCTGCAATACCCAGATTGCTGGGATTATGGATTGCAATGGGCATCCAGGAGGCAAAGTTCATCTTTAGAGTGACTGTGCATAGAAAACTCAACTCAAAAGGCAAAAGAGAGCAGGGAAGGGGAGAAGAGAAGGGGGAAAAGTATGCTTTGGGTGAAACAGCAGGAACCAGGACTTCACCTGCCCTGGCTTTCCTCCTAACTCTCAATATGAGCATCTCCATCCTGCTTGGTTGTCCTGGCTCCCTGAGGTAGCAGCTGGGAGGAATATCCCATCACAAACACACTTCATGTGACCCTTTAGGGATGGGATGAGACAATCCTGGGATGAGATGATTTTCAGCTGCCCTGGCACATGCTTTGGTGCCTGGTGAGTTAGAGAGGTCTGCACTGTGAGCATTCACCATGGGCAGAAGGCTCCAGGGATCTCTGTTACTCATAAATTTACCTGTTGAAAACAAAATTTTCCAGAAGCATATGGGGTTTTTCTCAGTAATTTGTGAGATTTTTCCAAGACTTTCTCACTTCTCAGTGAGAGTTAAAGCCCCAAAAGAATGAATCTCCATGGGATGGCTTGAGAGATCAAGATATTGTTGGGAATTGCAGAGTCAAAGGTAAAAGTTGAAAATAATGGGGATTTAAGGTAAAGAGTTGGCTTTGGGAAGAGTTTTGGGCAAGCCATTGAGATTACTGAGAACTGCTTTCCCTGTGCTGCAGAAACACTCAGTGACTTATCTGCCTTCAGGAAAACCTGTTATCCAGAGGATGCTGTGAAATCAAAATGCTTCTCCTAAGTGTTTGTTAGCAGTGAGGGGAATATAGCTCACCTGGATTTGTGCAATCCCAGGCTACAGACAGCTTTGGTTTATTCAGACCCTTATGAAATTATTGCCACAAATCTTTCCTGAACTGACTTAGAGAATGCATGGCTTTGCCTGAATGGATTTATGCTATCTCCAGAGAAGCAGCTGAAAGTTCACACCCTACATGATCCTCGTGGGGAGGAAGAGCAGGCAGCTCTTGAAGAATGCATTCTGAAGCACTTTTGAAGAGGCAATTGCTGATTTCTGCCTGGCACAGGTTTCACCACACACTCGATGGGGCTCAAAGCCCTTGAGTCTAAAGGCAGCGGTGGCAAAACCTGAGTAAAAATGTCCCATCTTGACACAAAGTGATGGGGTTTTCTGTGTGCTGTCAATAAAAACGGCCAGCAAAAAGGCTATGTGTGTCTTACGTCGTCAGAAGACTTCAGAGATCTTTATCTGATGCACAGGATGTGTGCTGCTTGCTTTTCCCTGGGCTAAATGTCATTCCCAGGAGAACAAGTGCTCTGCCTCACCTCTGCATTTCAGAGCTCAGTGTGTGTATAATAATTATTTCTACTCCAGGTTTTACTTCAAGTGTCCTCAGGCTCTCCTCATCAACATCCTCCCAAACCTTTTTACATACGAGCTCCTATGAGCTGCTTCTCTGTTCCCCCACCCCATTTTGATCTTCTTTTATGTTTTTAATATATATGTGTATAATAAAGCACTGATCCCAAACTGAACACTTTCTTCCAATTAAGGCCCTACCAGAGCACAGCTGAGTGGAATAATTGCCTCGCTTGTTTTACACAGAATACTCTATTAGTGGTTTGATCTGGGACTCAACACTCACCCAGAATATTTGGTCTTTTCTTTTTTTTTCTTTCTTTTTAGCCCTCAGCAGCACATGAAAAGACAGGTGTAGACTCTGCCAGACCAGCCCTGAAATTCCAACAAGCTGTTGGTAACGAGCAGCGCCGTTTCTCTGTTTCATCTTTTCCATTCCTCTCGTATTTGGAAAGATTTTGCATCTGCTTTTTTTTTTGTTACCTTGACATCTTTATACTCATGGAGGCTGTATTTTTTTTTTCCTTGAGCCTTCCACTTAGTTGCACCCTGTGTAATGCAGTGCACAGGATGAAAGCCGTTATCTGATTTGAGTTTAATGTTCAAAAGTCCTCAAGCTGGTTTATCTAAAGATCGTCCCTGTATAATTGTATACTTAGAATTCAGCTGCAGTGTAACAGGGCAAGAGCCCTGTGTTCTGTCTGGAATTACAGAAAAGATACTATTTATTTTTAAGCAAATAGTAATGGGAAAAAGGGGAGGAAATTGCCAACATAAAAAATGTATTCCACTGAGTTTCAGGAAAACCTACCTCTGGGTTTGCTGTATTCTGGAATTAGATTGGATTTAAAGGCAGTGAATAGGAGAAAAATCAGCTGTCTGGAGAGATGAGGATTAAAATTCAGAAGTAGGAGAAAGACTTTAGGCAGCTCTAATCAAGGAATCAACCCTTTTGGGCCGGGTCCTGTACAAAAATGTCATACAAAGTTTGTGATTCTGGGATTTGAATCCAGCTCCTGCATGTATTTCCCTTTAGATGCATTTTCATTGACTTTATTAATATAATGAAAGCAAATTACTTAAATGGGAAAATGAGTTACCTGATTGCAGATAATTTGAGTCAATCGGCTCCTGACGGGATGTTGTGGTTTAACCCCAGCTCAGCCCTGCTCACCCAGAGCCCCGTGCTGGAGGGGGAGAGGGGAGAAGGGAGGAATCTCACTTGTGGCTGAAATACAGACAGCCAGAACAAAAGCCATGTGGACACGGAAAGCAAAACCAGGAATTCACTCCCTGCTGGCCAGCAGGAAGGCTCAGCCATCCCCAGGACAGCAGGGTTGTCACCCAGAGCAGTGGGGTCAGCTGTGCACCCCCAGGCTGTGCCCTGCTGCAGGGAGGAGCAGAAAACACCTTGGCACTCTCAGCACTGCTCAGCTCAAACACCCCTGTGTCATCAACCATGCTCCCAGCACAAATCCAAAACACAGCCCTGTACCAGCTTCTGTGGAAAAAAAAATTAACTCTACCCCAGCCAAAGCCAGCACCAGAGCTGTCCCCGTGCTCCTTCAGGATCTGTTAATGTGATCTTCACATCTGAGACTGAATATATTGCTGTTATGAAAAGTATTTACAGCCTCCAGCTCCAATGCACAGTGAAAACATGGCAGAAAAGTAAAACAAATAAATCATAAAGACAAAGAAAGAGGAGAAAGGAAGCTCGACTATGTCATTTTATTGGGGGAATAGGAACACAGGGAGATTAATGGTTTCATTTGAAGTTACAGCACAGTCTGTGACAGGATCAGGAGCAGAATCCAGGTCTTTTGTTGAAAATTGGATTTTTGATGAAAAACTTCATGCACTTTCTAAAATTAGGAAATTTTCACCTTGCCTCAGCCAGAAGCACCATCCAAGGGAACCTGGAGGCAGAGAGAAGAGGTCTCTGAACTCCCATCAGTTTCTGTCTGGACCCATTCTAGCTTTGAATTCAGTGGCTTGCTGAGAAAGCTGATGTTCAGCAGTCAAGGAAGGGTGCCAGGCCAGAAGGTACCTTACAGAAATTTTGTTAAAGATGTACTACATTAAACTGCTGTGAAATTTTATGTATTTTTACTAGAAAATATCAACCCTTGTTAAAATGATACTTAAAAACTTCTGAGATTTAGCATTCTCATTGATGCAGATCACTTCTCCTATAAAACTGTGAAACTCCCTTAATTTCACACCTGTCAATACTAAACCACCATCTTGTGAAGATTTTACCCGAGAAAAAAAAAAAAGAAAAAGAAATTCAATAAAGCTTTTGCAGCATTTCTCAAGCAATCTTGAAATGTCCTGGGGTATGATTAAGGAAAAAAAAAAAACCTTCATGACATTTTGGTGGGAAATATATATTCAGCTCTGCTCACAGAATTCCAGAAAGGAAATTAATTCCACATAAAATGGCAGCCTCCTTAGACTAACTAATGAGAACAACTGTGTGCTGCAGAAGGACTGAAATAACAATCAGAGTTAGTGTGGGTTTAATAGGCTGTCCCTGCTTTCTGTTACAGAGAGAGGAAAAAGAAGAGGGGATGGAAGAGGCCACAGGAACCTCCTGTGTGGTTCATGGAGCTCTTCACCCCCCTGTGATGGCAGAAACAACAAACAGGCACAGAATCACAGGGTCATCAAGTTCGGGAAAGATCCCCAAGTTCCTGAAGTCCAGCCTTTGACTGAGGACCCCAAGAGCCACTAAACCCAGAGCACTGAGTGCCACGTCCATTCTTTGGACACCTCCAGGCATGAGGACTCCACCACTTCCCTGAGCAGCCCTTTCCAGTGCTTAACTACACTTCCAGGGAAGAAAATCATCCCAATACCTATCCTGAACCTCCCCTGGCACAGCTTGAGGCTGTTTCCTCTTGTGCTGTCTCTTGTTCCCTGGGAGAAGAGACCAAAACCCTTCCCACCACAACACCTTGTCAGGGAGTGGAAGAGAGCAGTAAGGTATCCCATGGGATGTCTCTACTCCAGACTAAACAACCCCAGTACCTTCAGCTGTTCCTCACAGGGTTTATGGCCCAGGTCTTCGTCAGATTTTTGTTCTGTTGCCCTTCTCAGGACATGCTCCAACCCTCCAATGTTCTTCTTGTTGTGAGGGTTGCTCCAATCCCTGACCTGGCAGAGCAGCCTATAACCAAAGGGCATGAACTTGTAGGCAAGATGGGATCAGGGCTTAGGGTGTGATTATAAAACAATGATTAAAGGTGTGTGTTGGGCTGGGTCCCAGCCAGGAGTGCCAGCAGGGGATGCTGAGCTGCTCCCAGCCCAGCTGAGCTGGTACCCAGCACCAGGGAGCTGTGTGAGGACAATCTCCAGCAGAAATTCAGAGCAAGGCTTGAGCTCACCCTGATGCTCTGGAGGGGCTCCCTAGAACAGAGGCTAGACCGAGTTCAGAGAATAAAGTGGGGATTTATTAAAGGCCTTCAATAGATGCACCTTGGGCAGTCTAAACCTTCCCAGAGGCTACCCAAGATGGACAATGGTCAGGAGTTTTTCAGGCAGATATAAGTTTGGTCTATTTGCACATCAGGGGTTAATCCTCCAATTACAGCTTCAGGTAATGAAGTCATATTGTCCCATCTCACTCCACCCCCAATTCACTTTTGTTTATACTTTTCTAGGCTTGAGGCAGAAGGTGTCCTTGGATCACAGACCCAGAGGGATTTTTTTGTCTGACCAAAATGTGAAGAGAGTTAACTACACTTTATGTGGAGTTTAGAGCTATGCACTAATGCAGTAAAGGATATGAAAAATACAAAAACTAAAATCCTAAGGCTTGAACCCCTCTGAACGCTGAGACATCCCTGCCACCAAACCCCACTAAACACACTCCATCTGCATTTCCCTGCCTTCCTGTTCATCTCTGCCACAGAAAACCCCTGCACACGGGCACCCAGTGCACAGCAGTGCCCACCCTGAGAGACTTGTTCTCAGACAATACTTGCTGTGTTGTTTTGCTGTTCTGTATTTTTTTTTTCTTTTCCCCTGCAGAAATCACTTGACTGCTGAAAAGCCACTGGAGTTTTTCCTCCACTTCCCCCTTGCAGCAGCAAGGGCACAGAGATGCTGATGGAAAATTGCTTTGGTACCTTGAACTGTAAATGATGCTGTTTTCATGATTCATCAAATCCGTCTGAAGCAGAGGTGGCGTGTCAGTAAGGCTAGGCAAAGTTTAGAACATAATAGGGCCCAAGAGGTGAGAGACTTGTCTTTCATTGCAGTGGTGCATCTTTGAAGTGACTGCTGGAAATAATTAGGTTCCTTGATTTCCACTGCCATTTGGTGCTCTTCACACTAATCAGAGGAGCAGCACATTTGCATGAACTGGAGGGAATAAAAGTATTTTTTATTAGAATGAACCCATAACAAAGAAAAATCTCTTGGCTTTGGAATGCGTTCTCCCTGCAGTTCTACACCGTGCTTCATGTCTGGCCAAAAATGAGGTGAAAAATGTATATTTAATATTTATTAAAGAGCCTCAGATCTTTATAATCTTTAAAGTTTGGACCTGCTAAATATTCCAAACTCTTTTTATTTATTAATAAATGTTTCATTCTGTCTTTTCCAACACCTGAATGAAGCTCTCAGGTCATGCAGCTTGGGAGATGATTCACAGAGGGGAAATGGAATAAAATCTGATTTCTAATCACTTTGTAGAATTTTTTCAGGACTTTAGGGGTCCAGTGTTTAAAGAACGTAGTGGGAGTTGTGAAGTCTGACCTTTCCCATCCAAACTCAGCATTAATTTATAGTTCTTTTATGATCCTGAGCACATCAGCTTCACCTCTCTGTATCTCATTTTATCTATATGTAAAATTAGGAGAGTAAAAATATGACCCTATTCTACAAAGGTGTAACAGGTCTTAATAAATTCCTGATATTAAACTGCTGTGAAGGCTTTGCTTTATGAAATACAGGCAGTGTTTTCAAAAGAGCTCAGCTCCTATTTAGACACCTGTGCAAGAACCTGGGGCACTGAGGATGTTTTATGTCCTGAATCTTTGCAAATATGTGGTTATGAGAACCTCAGTGTTCTCTGTGGGACCCTGAGCTCTTAAAGCAACCCAGATTTTACTTAGATGCCGAAATTGAATGAAGGCTTTTTGCAAGAGGGCTCTGCTTCCCATCCAGGTCTCCTTCATCACACTTTGGTGCTGCTCTGAATATGGATTGAGGAAGAAAATGCTGATATCTGTGGGCACAGATATTTAATAATGAAAATCTAGGGCAGCTCCACTGGAATTCATGTTTTCCACAAATTTTTATTGAACTAATGGAGAAGGTATCTGCCTTCACCTGTTTCACAAGGTGGAGGAAACTCTTCCAATGATCTATAAGTGCATATTGCAGGATTGAGGAGGGAAAGCAGAGGGGTTGGAGCTCAGAGCTTTAGAAACACTCAAGAGTATGAAGAATACAAGATAAAAGTGTTATTTTTCAGGAGGCCCATGTACGAGGGTGCTTTAAACCAAGAAATACCACGTCAACATGTTGTGTGACCTATGACATACATGTCATAATACAAACACAAAAAGTGTGTGTTTGCCCTTGTGGAACCATGAGACATGTGAACATAGAGTAGACTCAAAATAGAACCAAACATGGCACTGTCTGAACACGAGATTCATCTCCCCTTGCTTTACTGGTGTAAAAATTTGCTGTTTCACCTCGCCCAGTTTCCTCAGCTTCCTCAATAGCCGAGGGAGGGGAGGCAGCTTCTCTGGGAGAGGTTTATAAAACAGGATGAGCAACACTTTAGAGATGTCTATCCATCTTTATGTTAATAATAAAACGAGCCTGGAAGCTACCTTTAGCAATTCACATAAATTCAGATTACTGAGGTGAAACACGTTGCATGTTAACTGTAGCAATTGTCATCCTGAGGACAGGCAGAATTACAGCAGCTGCTGTCACCAAATCCGTGTGCTACAACTTGCTGAGTGGCTGAGTTTTAAGTTCATTTAAACCTTATTCGGTGATGCTTCTTAAAAAAAAATTAAAAAATTAAAAGCCCTTTTTGTGTCCACAGTTAATTTCTTATCAGGTTTCCAGGTAATTATCTCGTCTCCAGACCAATTAAGTGCAGTGACGGCTGGAGGGGAGCCTGTTTGGCTGCCTGAAATCACCTATATGTGACTTAAGATATCTCCTAGCAAATTCAGCTCTATCCACAGCTGACCCAAAGATAATGCATCACTCACAGCTCCAACTCTCCTGGTGCTGATGGATTTCAGAAAGAATAAGTTCAGCCTAGACTGGGGTCATTTTTCACTGTTTCACCGTGGGAATTCAGAGAATTTTTCCTTCCTTCACCCTTGTTTTTGAGAAAGGGAATCTCTGTGCAGAGGCTGTTGCTTTCTCTTGTAATGAAGATGTGCTGGAGTATGAATTTCTGTGCTCTTCTGGCTGCTCTTCAAAACTTGTCAATTCTTCATAGGAGCGACACAGCCCCTCCCAAATCCTCTAAAACACAAGTGAGCCTTGCCCCAAGAGCCACATTGGAAGAACTGCTAATTCACTTTGGAAATCTATCCAGAGTAATAGCAATAATAATAATAACAATACTAACAATAACAACAACAATGACAATAATAATAATAATAACAATAATAATAATTCTTCAAGAGAGGAAAATCCTATACAAAACACGAGCTCTTCTTTCCCTATGCTGGGAGTGAGAAAAGGGCATTACTCCTAACCTTATTTCACACAGATTTGTTTTACTTCTATCCCAAGCTGCCAGACTCATGCAGTGCCACTGAAATTTTAGGAGCATTGAAGTTGTTGCTGGTGAGCTGCATGGTGCTGTCTTGAAAACAAGGTCCATTCCTTGAGCAGCCTGAGGCAGGAAGGAAGCCCTTTCCTGCTAATATTTTTTTTTTCTCTGAAGGCAGAATAAAAAAACTTAAGTGAAAAGAGAACAAAGTCCATGAAGGTGCCTCTGCATTTTTTGTTTGGAAACAAAGCATTTGTAAAGTTTTGCTTTAACTTCCTTAGATCTTAGTTACAATTGTTTAAAAAAACTTTTAAAATACAGAACATGTAGCTAAATTCAAAGGCACAGTGGGAAAGAGCCATAAGCTTGAATCCTAGGGGTTGCAGTTTCCAGTAAACATTTATTTTCTTGCCATCAGTGCAGGGCTTCCATGGCTGGATTTAACCTGGGGGTTCCTCACTGGCAGTCAGGACCTTTTGGTCTCTGTAAGCCGATTCCCCAATTCTTTCCCATTTGGAATTGGAGAGGGGAAAACAGAATAACTTTCTTAATTAAGCAGGCAAATCCTCATGACCTGGGCAGGTGCTGGGATGTTTCTTTAGAACACCTGCAGGATGTCTTCAGTAGATTTATGAGTTACAAACCTGACTTTGAGCTGTTAAGGAACACAGTTTAATTTGTTAAGGTGGATGATTCCCTTATCCAGGGAATCTTGTTTTCTTACAGGTGGATTTTTCTCTCTGCAGCTAAAGGTTTTGTGCTTTAAGACAAATTGGTGAACACTCTGTTACATATCCCAGGGGAGAAAGGCATCATCAAGGTGAGCTGAAAATAATTCCAAGATTCTCAGTGTCTCCATCAGACTCTGAACCCGTCCCAGGTAACAGCAAATTGGTTGACAGCAAAAGTGGTTTTGCTCCTTGTAAATGGAAACTGAGTTTCTATTTCCTCTGTTAGAATCATAGAATCCCAGAATGGTTTGGGTTGGAAGAGACTGTAAGGATCATCTTGTTCCAATTCCTTGCCATGGCAGGGACACCTCCCAGTGTCCCAGGCTGCTCCAAGCCCCAATGTCCAGCCTGGCCTTGGGCACTGCCAGGGATCCAGGGGCAGCCACAGCTGCTCTGGGCACCCTGTGCCAGGGCCTGCCCACCCTCCCAGGGAACAATTCCTTCTCTATATCCAATCTAAATATTCCCTCTGTCAGTCTGAAGCCACTTCCATGAGGTCTCCACACAACCTTCTCTCCCCCAGGCTGGACAGCCCCATCTCACTCAGCCTGTTGATGCAGATGTTTCAGTACTGGTTGCTAAAACACAGAGGCTCCAAAAATGAGGTTCTGCCTCAACACTTTGCCGAGTTCAGCTGTCTGAACAAGCCAGGGTCTATGGACACATGCTGGTGTGAGGATTTTGGACTAAGTGCTCTGTTCCTTTGCAATACTGAAGGTGCTCCAATGTGGTTTGAATTTGGGATCTCTCCTGTTCTGGTGAAACAAAAGAGACAAAAGCACCACTAAAGGACCTAAAGCTCTTTTCTGCCTCTCAACTATTTTTGGGGAAAATTTGGATCCAAGATGTTGCACATGGTTTCCATACATTCCAAAACCAGAGAATACAGCTGTTTTTAGATGATGAGGGGTACTTAAAGGCAGCAAGGAAATTGTGCAGAGTGCTTTCCTCAAGGAGAATGAGGGGTCACTCACTCCTGTGACCTGCTGAGGTTTCACAGCCAAGGTTTCCCTGTGCCCCAGGAGTGTGAGTGTGCCCAGCATGGAACACAGAGAGAGCTGAGAGACACTGGGCTCCTTTAACCAGAAATGTGGTCAGCTGAGGGCAGGTCTGAATGTGACCTGTGTGTCTTCCCTCCCTCAGTTCTGAATTTCATCCTCAAATCTCCTCTGTGGGAATGAACAGTGCCACTGCCACTGCTTCTCAGTGGGGAATGGAGACATGGAGATACTGCTTGCCTTGCCTAAAATCCTAATTCTGGCTTGAGGGGCACTGGAGGCAGCAGCTGCTGAACAAGGAATTGATCACAAGGCTTCTGATAGCACCCTGATGATTAGAATAGCTGCCTTTATCTGCAAATAGGTGTAATTCCATTCTTTCTAGCCAGCTTTTTGTCTGCCTTGCCTTCTGAGACAGCAGGCTCTTTTGAAGAGGTACCATCTGATATTTTATATAGCACTTAGCAAAATACAGTCCCAGTCTCACTGAGCCTCTGGGCATTACCATAATCAGTGCATTAGGGGTCATTTTTTCAGGCAGAGACTTGAAAATAACTTTGAGGAGTCTCTTCTAATGAAAGTTTTTTGTTTGCTGCTCTCTGGAGAGGAGAGAGAGAGGGAGATTTCCGTTCTCTCTCTCTCTCCCACACAGTACTGACATCTATATTAAATCTTGAAGAAGATGTAAGTCCCCAGCTCCCCCAAAAGAAGTGGAGCATTCTGGGTGTTTTGGAGGAGAAAAAAAAATTATGTTTTGAAAGAGCCAAGATATTTAGCTTTGAAAATTAGCTACTCAGCAGGCCAGCATTAAAATTAATTTAATGGAGTGTAAATTAACATACTTGACACTTTTTTGATCATTTTTCATAGACAGTGCTGACCGATGAAAAGAAAAGCTTTTTCTCTCATGAGATCAGGACAAGAAAATTCACAAATTTGCCATTCCCACCCCATGGGGTGCTTTTCTCTTCAGGAGTCAAAGTAGGTCATCAAGTGTAAGTCTTTAAATACTAAGCATTGGCATTTGCTTTTGCATATGATAAACTGATGGTTTAGTGGGGGACATGGCAGTGCTGATTAATGGAAGGACTTGATGATCTTAGAGGGATTTTCCAACCTAAATGATTCTGTGATTCTGTGACTTTAAAAAAAAAATGTTTCATTCACTAACAATGAGATGTGTAAAAAATTTCCCTTTCAAATAATCTGTGAAAGTTAATTAAGTTCACTCTGAGTTTATGGCAAGGATTCTCTAAAAGTACAGGGGGATATTTATAACCTTGCCCAAAAATGCCACATAGTGAAACTTTTGATATGTTGATAAGTGATAAGAATGTCATTTGAGGTTTATTTTTTTAATAATAATTTAATTGTCATTGTAAAATGCCTCGTAGTTGGGACAGATTAAATTACCACAAAACCCATTACTGAAATTCATAACCCCCCATAAATGTAAAGTGTTTGCTGCTGTGCCATAAATAACCACTCTCATTCCAGGAAAATGAGGTGCAGGAAATAAATTAACAAAATCCAAACACACAGGACATTAGGTTACAACAATTTGCTGTAGAGGAGGCTGATGGGAACACAGCAGAGCCCAGAGGAGAGGTAAATTCAATGTTTAATTATGGCCTCAGCAAATCATGCCCCCTCTGTGTGTTTTGCCATATTGACGTGTTTCAAAGATTATTTCACAGTCCAGTTCAATAGCTCTGGTAAAGCATGTGCATTTCAGATGTCATTATACTTGAAAAGGTCTGAAGAGCCCAATATTTCTCCAAAGATGTGGAGGATCCACTCATGGTTAAATGAAAGGAGGTAAATCAATTTTTGCTAGTCTCACTCAAAAGGCTCTGGGTCTCATTTTCCATCCTTCGCACCCGTGGTGGCCAGTCCACCTTGTGTTTTGTGGAAAAGAAAATACAGTGAATATTTCAGAACTTTCCATCAGCTGAAATGGCCACAACAAGGTTCTGGCCACTGGCAGGTTTGATCTTTTAGCTGGAGCAGGAAAGCCTGGAAAAGGAACCAGGCTGCAACAATTCCTGTTGGAAAGAAGATGGGAAGGCTGGGAGGGACATAATTGGTGGGAAAAAGGAGATTTTAAACAACTTAATTGTGATACAGAAATGGCATCTGTAGCCAACATATTGAACTGATAAACAATGCAGCTGCTACAGATTTCACACAGAGAAGTAAATGCCATGGCCATATGCAATTCATTACCTGGGATAATTGGGGAATTACAAAAAAAAAAAAAAAAAAAAGGAAGAAATTGTAGGAAAAGGGGACAAATTGGATCACCAGAGGGAATCTGTGTCTGTGAGCTGCATATCTGGCCTGTCCCAGACCACACAAGAGACATCCAACTTCCACTTCTGGCCAAGGCAAGGAAGTACCCCCAGCAGCTTTCCTGATCCAGGATAATGCACTGGCCACTGGTGATAACTTGTTTAACTTGTTAATGTTTTCTGAGGGACAAAAACCCCAACAAACACGCAAAAAAAGAAAGACAAGAAAAAGATGGGAAATTAATTTTCAAATGCTGCTTCTGGGTATGTATCCTCACCCCAATTTTCCAGCCAGGTCCCTCTCTGTTGACCTGAAGTGAAATCCCACCATTTCAAAGCATTATTAGGCCTCTCTGCATGAACATTTTGATTACAATGCATCCCCCAGAACGCAGCTGGTCCCTGGTTTTGAAGCTGGAACAGGTTCCAGAGCCGATTACAGACACTGAAGGAACTCTGGAGGATGGAGGGGTTCAGGGATGGAATATTTCTGCTCCACAGCCAATTACCACCTGAACTCACCAAGAGTGTCTCCCTCATACATTTAACAAAACCAGCAGGAACTCACCTTGAAGGCACTCCAGATACACTCCTGCAGACATGAAATAAAACTAAGGACTCCTTATTAATTGGTTGGAAACACAGCGACAGCTGCTGAAAAATAAAAAGTTACGAAAACTCTCAGCTTTTCAATAGGATTTCATGTTAGTACTGTAAATGAATGTAAATGTCACTTTAAAAGAGAATACGAAATAGAAACCTAATAAAGCAGCACAGCTCTGCAGGGGTGGTGAGTAAATTGAGGGAATATTTGATTAGATTTCAAATGCTGCTCTTTAATTTGTATGCTCTCACTTATTTCCCCCCGCCCCTCCCCTCACTTTTCTCATCTATTATATCTGCTGGCACACAGTGAATTTTGCAGTTGTACCTAAAAGGTCTCTTTCTTTGCTGGATGATAACCCACATTAGCTTGGACCCATGTGGTGATGACTTCCTCCAGCCTGTGCTGCAGCAGCAGCTGGGGAGACATGAACAGCACGAATTCCCTCCCGGGATGCTGTGCCTGTGACACCAGCCACGGGATCCTGCTCACCCCCATGCCCCTCATGAGCTGAAAATAAATGAAGGATTGCAGCCCAAACAGCCTAGAGTCACACCCAGTGATGGAAAGGCAGGCCCTGCTCTTGGCTCCCTCTGTGGAGCAGAGCCATGCTAAGATCAAGTTAAACTGTGAGCTCTCAGGGTGAACAGAGACCTGCAATCCCAGGAACAGGTGCTTTCGGATTAAATCAAAGAGTTTCAGCAAAATGGAATTGAGAGACTTGGTGAGAGCTCCCACGTGTTGTTTGTAACTCTGGGTAGCAGTGCAGCTATCCAGTGAGTCAGGAGGTGGAGTCCCTTCCAAGCCTGCATATTCTGTGAATCCCTGGTTCTAATGGTACCAGGAGCCAAGACATGCAGCTCATGTCCACAGTGACCCAGCTACAGGAGATCCCCTGGTGTCTTTTCCTGACCACCAAAACTTTCCAGTGATTTGTGACCTGCTGGGTTAACAGTGTCAAGACATGACTGCAAGGCACAGCTCCTGGTACAGGTACATTTTCCTGCTTTTAAAAGCTCACGTAGCTGGCTCACGTGTGCTCTGGCTCAGGAACAGCTCCTGTGTAGCAGAGCTAATGGTCTGAAATCTCCATGGCCTTTATCTACTCCCTTTCCCTCACAGAAGTGCTGCTGTGGACTGGTTGTAGCTGCAGACTGGTCACATCTGAGCTGATGGGGCTCTTATCTTCTTTCCCTGAGCTTTGGCCAGACTTGCAGAAGAAACATGCTCAAAGGCTCTTCTGTCTCAGCCAGAGAGTTACCTTGGCATTGCTGGGCCTTTGCTGCTCTCTTCTCAGGTGACATCAGTCATGTCCTTGTGGTTTGAAGGCAGAAATGAGCTCCTTCATCCTTACACGCATTATTCCTTGAGTTGAGCAAAGATTGACCTCTCTGTGTCCTTTCTATTCCCCTGCTGCTTAAGAGACTGGCAGGAAGTGATGGACTCTGTGCTTTGCTCTTGGAGATCTGAGGGCTGGTCGTGGTGTGTCTGTCAGCCTGAGCCCTCTGTGTTCGGATGAGAATGCTGACAGCAACAAGCTTGTGTTCCTCAGTTCCCCAACTTGTAACATTTCCAACTCTTTCAAATCCATCCCTTCCAGGAAGCCAGGAAGCAGTGGGATAGTAGAGGTGAGGCTAGGCAAAGTGAGCATTTTAGCAGTATTTCATGATTCCTTACTAATTTCTGCAGGCACCACAAAGCAGTGAAGCAGCCAGGAAGAGTGCCTTCAAAACTGGGAGTTTGGAGTAGCTAAAGGTTCATCTTGGTGAATGGAAGAAACACAGGAGAAGGGAACTCCCATTAGGAAAATACCCAGCCTGAATGAGGCAAGCACTCTGCCCTCCCTCTCTGCAGGGCAGTGCCTCTGGACATGACCAGGTGGGATTTTAGTTTTGGTGTTTGCTCCTGTTGCTGTCTGAAGTGCCTTGGGACAGATAAGAATGACAAGCAATAGAAACTGATGAAGCACGGGCTCTGTTCTGCTCGAGTGGGAGAAGAGCTGGGATCAGGGAACAGGACTGCAATATTGCAATATTGCAAAGTTTGGCCACATGACACATCAGTTTTGCCTTATCAGGCTGCTCTAAGAGCTGTGATAAGACAGTGATTCAGCTAAGGGAAGATGAGGCTGACACTTTCCTTCTGTCCTTACTCACATAAGGGAAGTCAGAGTTATTGGACACTGCCAGATGATCTGGCTTTGTCCAGACAGTACCAAAATTGCTAAAATGGCCAGTTTGCTGCTAAAACACTTCCTGTGAGTGCTACACCTTCTTCTCCCAATGGTTTGTGGATTTGGTGGTGAAGCCATTTGGCCATGACTCACTGTTTTACAGATCCTGTCGCAAAGCTACATTTATAGCAAATGAGATAAGGTCAGGACTTCGAGCAGAAACAGACCAAAGAGAAAATTTCTAATGAGTTTTTCTTGGAGATAATCAAACTGCCAAAGGAAACCTCCGAAAAAAATCAACCATAAAGGCAAAACTTGGCTTTCCTTTCATGTTCTCCTCTACACAGTCATTTTGAGCAGTCCCAAAAACCTAAAAGGGAAGATCACAGGAATGACAATATTCTGCTCCTCTTCCCTCTCATCTCAAAGGATGGAGATGCCTTTGAAGGACACCTGCACCCTTGCAGGAGTTTGTAGAAAACATAGTATTGGACAAAAGTGTAATACCTGCCCAGCTGTGCACTGTGATAGCAGAAAAGGACTTTGGGAAGGCTCCTTGTTTTATGTGCACATAGAATCCCCTGGAGCCCCAGGAAACCCTCCTTGATGATTCTGTGATGTAATTGTGTGGCACCAGAGTGCCCGGGTCCTCTTTTACGGCTCTTGATTAATTTAAATTTCCTAACCCTGGCCAGGAAGAATCACAGTTACATTGTGAATGAAGTCACAGCCTCTAATTCCCACCTTCCTCCATTCACCCCTTCCAGCATTCCTGGGGCACTTGTCTGTTATTTCCAAGGGCTGGACACTCCTCTTATCTCCTTCTCTTTTCCCTGTTCTCCAAAACTCACCAATCAATCCCAAATGCTGCAACAGCCAGTGGGGAGCCTCTAACCTTGTTGTCATTCAGTTGAATAATGCAAATATTAATGAGTGGAAAACTCATTAGGAGCATTCTCACTGACAATCCACCTCTGCTGTAATACCAGGTGGCTCTTGCTACAAACAGGAGAAAAATGAGGGAGATTTTAATTCTGGCTCCACTGGAAAGCTTACATCAGCTCCAGAGCTTAGGGACTGTGTCATCCATGTGACCATATTTTTAAGAATGATGCTCTGCTTGCATGTTCCAGACAATATGTTTTGAAACTTATTAATCAGGAAATGTCCAATCTCTTTATGCTGAAGCATCAGTAAAACAATTACTTCAAGGCTAAATGAGGTCCACTGAAGAATCACTTGATTAAAGTGAGAATTTGCAATAAATAAATACATCAAATATTTCATTATTGATGCTCCAGGGGGAAAACAACTCTGATTAAGTCAAAGAAGGGGAAAAATATTTAAATTTGAGTAAGTATGATGGACTGGCTACTATGTTGGTGTGAATCAACATAACTCAAATGATTTCACTGGCTCTGTGACAGCTTGAGTGAGCTGAGTATTAGATAGAGTGCAGCACTTCTCAGTGGGGATATTGTCTTAAAGGAACTGGGAGCAAAATGCTTGTGTGCCATCCATTGCTCTGACATTCCCTTGCTGTGCTCCTTTCTGGAGAATCCCTCCACATTCCTCTTGTTCAGGCACCCACCTTTAATCCAGGGCTCATGAGGTTTACAGGAACCAGAAGCTGCCTGGGGATCCTTATGAACAGCAGCAAGGAAATGTCATTTCTTGAGAGCTGATGCCCAGGTGCCATGGATCCTGCAGAACAGCAGAAGGATGTTCAATTTCTTAACACTGTAAGGAAGAGATAAGGAGTAATCACTAAGCAAAAACATTTATTAAAGTGAAGAGTTGAGGTGGATACTGCAAACACAAAAAAGTCAGAATATTTCACAAGATGAAGGGTCTACATTTCCAAACCTGGAAGTTCTAGGTCTCTGAATCCCAGTTCAGAGAACAAATACATCGTGCCTCAAATAACACAATGCCTGTGTTGAGCACCCACATTCTCCCTTTGTAGTCATTGTACTGCTTCTCACACACGTGGAATTCAATGTAACACACAGATGGAATTCAGAGTACTACAGCACCAGACAGAGTTAGAAGTTACAGAGTAATGCTTTGCTTGTGTCCTGCCAAAAAACAACGTAAAGGAGTCACACCATCTCTTCTCTCTTGGTTGCCTTCTGACTCTGTCTGCTTTTGGGGACAAGGACCAGGTCTTACAAGGTTTTGTGTTGTGTCTGGCACAGTGGGGTCTCGATCTTGATTGGAACCTCTTGCCACAGGGCACAGCAGAAGCAGCAAAAATAGAGGCAGGAAAAATTGGGGGAATGTGATTACAGGATATGAGAGCACAGGGGATCCTGATGCAAGGCAGCAGGACATCTGTGGGTTGGGACAGCAACACTTTCAGGCTGTATCTCTGCAGTCAGCAAATTTGGGATCTGTTTTTTTCACCTTCCTTGTCATGGAAGTGCATCACTGTCCAAAAAATTGTGCTAAATCAAGTTCTCGGGCCATCCTACAGCAATAGTACTGCATAAAAGAAAAGACAAGTGTATCTTAAGCCATTAAGTGTATGAAAATCAGGCAGTATTCTCAGTTACCAATAAAAAACCCCACAAAACATCCCAAGAGTGTTTAATGCCTGAATAAATTCAGCTTTTCATTTCACATAGCACTAACCTCAAAGTGGCCAAATACCACATTTATTAAGATGAGATTTTCCTCCCCTACAAAAAAATTAAATAATAAAATCTCATCATTTTCTGGGAAGAATCTTAAAAAATTTTAGTTGTAAGGGTGTTTTCATAGAAAATGTTTTAATCTTTTATAATTAGGGAATAGAATGAGAATGCCTCTTCCACCATAATTAGAAGCAGTGTTCTCCCTGAGAGTGCAATACTGATGTTCTCTATAAGGTACCTATAGCACATAAATAGGCCTTGGAATCACTGCAATAATTTTATGTGTTGCTCATCAAATGAACTGATTTTTTTTGTATTTTTCAAAAAACAGACATGTATTCCATTTATACCTTTGGTTGGAAACAATTCCATTCTTTACCAGTTGCATGGTGGGGAGAAGCAGCCAGGTGACTCAAACTGGAGGCACCATGTGAAAAGGAGTAATGGTTTAAAGTTTTTTTCCCATGATTTTTCCCTTTGAAGGATATATATAAAAGACAGAACTTCTCATGGAGTGTGTTGAGAGTTTTCAGATAAACAGGTTTCAGTTCAGGAAAAAGAAGTTGGGATAAATTAGTAGCTGAATTTATTCCCTGGAGAAAAGGGAGAATCTTACAAGATCACTAGGAGTTTCCATTGCTGTTTCAGCTTAAAAATCAAATAGAAACAATTAAATTCTCTGTATACTTAATAGATCACAGAACAAAACCTGAAAAAAAACCCTAACATTTCTTTTAAAATTCCAACACAGATATTTTTAAAATAAGGCAAAAGACCTTTCATTTATGCTCAGAAAAATCAGAAGAGTCTTTTTAAGTCTAGCAGAAAAAACTTCACACAGTTGGTAACTGACATGAACAGAAATGAATTGAGTGGATTTTTTTTTTTTAAGTATTAATTAATTGCTAGAACATCTACCATGGGATTTGGAGAATTTACTATTTCTCTCCTGCCTGGGTGTCTGTCTCAGAGCCAATCCAGCAGCACTGGGCTGTTTGTTTCAATACCTATCACTGGAGCAATCTTTACTCCGTCCCTTCCTATCCATGGGAACCATGAATCTTTGGCATTTCCTGTCTCGGGCAAATAAGGGCAGAGTCTGTGGTTTGGAACAGAACATCTGATGTCAGATCCAGTGGCTTGAGACACACTGAGATATCTCATGATAATGATTTGATATAGAAGCAAATTAGTCTGACAGCTGGAGTGGGGCTGTCGCCGTAATGGCTCACAACCAATTACATATATTTTTCTCTGTATAAGCAGTGCTTGCATACCATCAGTAAAATGCCACACTAATGAAATAAAGCAGGAAAGAACAAAAAGCAGCCCAGTCTCCAAAGTATGTGTCCCTGCCATGAAATGCTTGCTCCCTTCTGCTTCCCAGAGCTGCCCCTGCCTCCCATCCATCCCAAGCAGAGCATGGAAATCACACCCAGTGATTTTCAGTGCTAGTGCCTCATCCTGGGCCTTCCTGGTTGTAATGTGAGCAGAAGAAATGCTGTCCCATGGCAGGAGATCAGAATTCAGAGTAGGACTGAACTGCCCCTGGATCAACCACGCTGATTCTGGCTTTATTCCAAAGACTGCCTGCCAAGGCACTCAGGGGTTCCAGGTCTTCCCTCTGCCCCTTTGACTGGGCTGAGCCTTCCAGAGCTCTGTGGCTGTTGCCCCGGGCTATGTTTCTATTTTATTTGTAATCCTTTGAAAGCAATAGCCATTTCTGGCAGATGAATTATATTCTGTCGAGAAGCAGCAGGGGATGGCTGGGACCGTGTCTCTCTCCCTCTCTCCCTGAATTCTAATTTAAAGAGAGGAAACAAGATTTCATTGAATTTTAACAAATTAACCATTAATCACTTATGAAAACCTCCTGATGAGGACATGGATTGCCTGGATTATGAATGGGAACAGCTTCATTTTGCTGTGATTGTTCGACCAAGTTAATCCCCAGCTCTCCTCTTTACCTCCGTCATGCTCCTTGTTCCTGTCTCCCTCACTGCTGCCTGCTCTTGTCTTCTCTCCCCCACCTCCACCCAGCACAGACACCTTGCTCCCTCTTGTCCTCCTCCCTGGATGCACAGCCCCTGCTGAACCCATCTCTGAAACATTTTTGATGTCATGCTGAATATGGAAATTAAGGAAAAAACAAAGTCTTCCGCTGGTTGTGTGGTGTGAATATTTATGAGGAAGCCAGCAAGGAAGCTAAATAGGAGCTGTGAAGGAGCCAGCCAGTGAGGATGGCAGGGGATGGCAGCTGACAAGGGCTCATTCAGCAGCACATCCTTGGCTGCCAGCAGCATCCCAGAGAGTGGGGGTTGTGTGAGTGACAGAGCCGCAGCATCCTTGCCTGGGCAACACAAAAAAAACTGAGTTGCAGCTGTTTCTCTGCTTCCTCTTTATTCCTCCCTTCTCTAGCTGATCAATTCCAGCTACAAAAATAATAATAAAAAGAATCTTGGATGTCATTCAGCTGCAGCAGACGATTAGGCCTTAAAAATCAATGTTTATGTTCAACAGGGCTATAAAACCCCAATGCTTCCCTCTGCTTATCAGATCAGGACTGGAATCAGAAAAGCCCCTTGGCTCCTCACACAAGGGGTCAGGGATGCTGGCATAGGAGGTGAAATTCTAAATCAGGGCTCTGTCCTGTGCTGTTTCTCCTCCTGCTGCCATAATCCCACATTCAACAGCAGAGTCTTTCCCACAGGAAAAAGTCACCCAGCCAGAACCACACAGGGCATAGGTGGGTACCACCCTATGGGGGGGGGAGAGATCCCATGAGTGTGTCCATTGAAGTCAGACCCTGATGGAGATCTGAAAAATGCCATCTTTTGGGGGTTTTCTGGCCTTAAGGATAAAGCAGACCTGGGAAGGAAACTGATCAGAAGCTGCGTTGAGCATGAGTAAAACAAAAGTCCTGAAGTGAATCATGGATCCTTTGGTCTGCCCTGGGTCCTGCAGAGCCCTGCAAGGTGGTGATGCTGATAGCTGGACTGTAGGGACAGGGTTATTCCTGCTGTCAACACAGGATGCATGTGGAGCAAGGAGAGAAACTCTGCTCCTTCAAGTCACAGCCTTTTGTGTAATAAATCCTGATTCTGCCACGGAGATGCTAATGATTTCTAACTTACCTTGTGTCTGAATTTAATAGAAAATACAGCAACTTTTTGATTGTGGGGTGTGCAAATCCCACATGTGACTGGGTTGTGCTCTGTTCCTGAATAAAATCACAATTCTCCTCCCTTGGCTGCACGGCATCACTTTTAAGTGTCCTGAGCATGGCAGGTCCTCCCAGAAAGCATGTCCTAAATGATCTAGCAATAAACTGCCCAAAGAATGGGTGGCCACGAGAATCAGAAGACACCACATCCAAACTATATTCAAACCATACCCAAATACAGGCCAGGCTGTTAAATGTTTGCACTGCTGGAGCACTCAGCACCACCTCACTGCAGCCACACAGAACTGTCTCCTTCTTCAGTGAATTTTCCTAGCCCACACCCAGAATTTCCCCCATCTTGCATTTTTTTTGTCAGTTCCCCCTCAGAGTGGTCTGGACTGACCCTTCTTGAGTCCACTTGAAAACTGAGGCATGCAAATTTTTGTAGAAAAATTTGGACTGGGAGGTTCCCTCCTTAATTAAAACCTCTTCCCAATGGTCTATAACCTTGTCTGACAGAGCTGGGAACTTTTTTGACTTCTAGACACCTCCTGTGGGTTGTACATAGAACTGAGCTGGAAATTGCCTTCTCCATCTGGGTAACCTGTTAATCCTTCTCTCTGCACACACCACATTTCTGCTTGTAGAGTTGGTATTTTCTGCTGCTTTGCATCCTTTCCCCACCAAACCTTCCAGAGAGGAGCCCAAGGAGTCACAGGCCAATGGATGGACTTGATGGCAGAAAACTGAAACAGGAAATAAAACGGCAAGAGGGTGAATTTAACGATGTAGATGAAAATAACGACATATAAATCCCATGGGAAAGTATGCTGGAATAAATCACCAGTGCCATTAGAAAAAGGGGTTCTTCTGCCTGGCATTGCAGCAAATAAGATGTCTGGAACATGCAATATAGGAGGCTTTTAAATTAAAATTGATTAGGCCATCCATCTCCATTGATAAATGGCATCGAAATCCTATCAGCAACCGAGGCAAAATCATCCTAAGGACACTCCTAAATTTTGTGTCTTTACTCATCCTCCAGTTCCTATGAACATTTATATGACTTGTATGGGCAAAAAAAGCCCGAAAAGAAAAATCAGAGTTTTCTTATTTCCAGGGGAGCTCAGGTATGGCTGCAACATCTGACAAAAGACCCGAATATATCTGTGCTCCCAGATGTACTGCTTGGTTATTAGTCATGATTAGTCATTTTCTCAGTCATTAAGTCACTTCAAAGATCTTTCCTCAATCATAGATTGCATTAAATCTCCACTTATTTACTCATTGCAGTCCATCAGTCATTTCCATAGTGAGAAGTTAAAAAAAATTAGGAGAGCAGAATGTTTGTTCCAGGTTTGTATTCAGTTAAATGAGTAAATCTACACCAAAAGTATTTTACATCACATGTTCAACGTCTGGGTTAATGCACATTGTTTGCACATCCAGAAGAACAAAGTTCCATTAAAGAAGATTTCTTATGGAGCTACAGCTAAGTGAGATGACCACTAATGTACAAAGTAATTTAAAACTCGGTATTTTACTTCATTATCACTGATGAATAAATACAAAGAGCAGCCTCCAAAGCGCTTTTAATTCTACAAGAGAAAGCAGCAGACAATGAATAGAAGCTTTCTTATGACCATTTGTGAAACTACAGATAAATAGGCAAGCAGCTTCCCAGGTAGATTATAAGTCACTAAAATATATTAATGACTTCTCTACAGGGCTGCAGAAATGGTGCAACATCCTGACAGCCTCAGTGCTCCTGGACATCTCTGCAGCAGAAAGCCCAAACAGCCCAGCTCAGAAGAGCCATTATTTAAATAGCTGTCTCATTTCATGTAATTTCGAGTTCAATGGTGCAGCAATTCTGCAGTATTAGATGTGCTGAATGATTATTAAAATCGCACCTATTCAAGATTAACTATGAATTAATTATGAGAGGAATTCAGAAATTCAGATACCTTCTGAGATAGACTCAGGGGCAAGGATAGGGTAAGTGTCAAAATCTGGCACAAGCTTAGCCTGATGTGAATCTTTCAAAGTGTAGGCTCCTCTTCCTCTCAGCAGCTCTCCAGGACAGGTGATTCCTTGCACCCCAGATGTGCATGAGGGCCACATGTAGCAAGGCAGAGGAGTCCTGCCCTGAGGGTGTTGTTTCTCTCCCTTGATGAGGAAGGGAGTCCTGGTTAGCTGGGATGCAGAGAACGACACTTCAATCACAGTGAGTCCCACAGGGGAAATCTGGAGCATTCAATCCCTGAGCGACCTAACAAGCTCATTGTGGGACAGAGACCTTGATGTCCCATCAAAGCCCAGTTTGCAGGGTAAATTGCAGAGAATTTGGTGAGAGTTCAGGTGTTGAGTTGTACTTCACAGACAGAGCAAATCACTGTGCCCCGGTGAGGCCTCAGCAGCTTTTCGTTGTATGCAGCCAGCTCATCCAGGCTCCCTCTGCTCCTCCTTCCCTTCATCTCCCAGGTCTGCTGGGGCTCCTTTTCTGCTGCCAGCTCCGCACAGATGCCACTCAGGCACTGTGGCAGGAGGGAGCTTTGTGCAGAGTAAGGCACATGGACACAGGCAAAGGGTGGAACAGCTCCAGATGTGCCTATGCGCAGCAAAGAAAGAATAAATCACTCATGTCTGTCTACAGAAGGCTGTAAGGAACCAAACATCAGACAGGCTGGCTCAGAGAAGGGGCCTCTGCTGGTCTCTGCAAGGTGGGGGACATCAGTCATTTCTCATGAAGGAAAAGCTCCTTGGTGGCTCTGAACTGAGCTCTGGAGTCTGGGCAGGGAAAGGGAAGCTGCAGGTATTTGTGGCACTTTGGTCACAGTTTCCTTGGCTGCTTGCAATAATTCATCCCCACATCTCCTCGTGGACGGTCAGATCTCTGCTGTGTCTCCATTTCTCCCAGTTTCTCAGCATGATAAAGGATGGATGAGCTCTGACAAGAAAAGGACAGCAGGTTAGAGGCTGCTGGAGACTCCTACCAGCAGCAGCTAAGCAATTCTGGAGAGATCTAAAGTGATGAAACCCTTTTTATGTTGACTTAATCTCCAAAGTAATTTCTGAAGTTGCAAGATCTTGAGGAGAAGAGGGTCACATTGTCAAAAAATCCCTATGAATTGAAGCTGGGACCTTTCCTTTGCCAAGAAAGCTCAGTGGCAGGGCTGTTAAAATCTCGGCCTGCATTTCCTTGCTCTATTATGTGAGCCAAGAAAGAAAACCCAGCTTTTTCAAAACCAGAGAATTTATTTTTTAAGCCCACAGCCTGAAAGCCACAGTGTGAATGTGAAGTACCAACAAGAGTGGGCAGTGCTCTGTGTGTTTGGTCCCTTCTCCGCCTGTCACTGGCTGTGAACATTTCATTCACCACCGTGACAATCACAGAGACATGGAAGAAGCAAGGGCAGGCTGGGCACTCAGAGTTCTTACCTTGCCCCTTCAGTGATGTTGCTGAACACCTCTGGAGCCAGAGGAACACCTCTGGAGCCAGCTGTGCTGTGCAGTTGTTCCTCAGGCAGGGCACAGTTGGCTGCAGCACAGCCTGTTCACCCTGCAGCCACAGAGTCTTCTTCACCCCAAAGCTTTGTGCTTAACCTGAGTGCCCAGGGATACACGAGAGCCAGGCCAGACTTTGTCCATTGAAAAACATCTTCCAGCTGGCAGGAGTTAAGGCTGGGACCCAGCGTGTGACCACCTGATATCCCCACCCTCACCATGGGTGACCTCAGGAGACTCCAGCTGTGAGCAGGATGAGTTTTTCCATTGTGTCCTCCTTCTTCTTGCCAGCCACATTTCTCCTTCTTCCTCAGCCCCTTGGGAATGTGGGGACATTTGTGGCAGCACAGAGGATGTGCAAATCCACTGCAGTGGCGGCAGGATGGAGAGCAAACATGATAAGGACACCTACATGTGGCATTTTAAAGGAAAATTTGCTATACTGAGAGGCTGGCCTTGAGCAAAGGCCATCACACTGGAGACATGCAGCAATTCAAATTGCAATCACTACAATTTTCTCGGGAATTTTTTTCCTTCTCCACTTGTGAAATGGCCCTGAAAGAAGCCCAGCTGGAAATGCATATACTGTATTTTCTCATTAGAGTTTGGCTGTCCCCTCCATCTCCTCCTGTTTCAAACTGTCTTCTAAGCAAAATGCGAAGCCACCAGTGTTCCAGTGAGTTCAGCATTTGGCAGAATGAGTTTGTTCATTGCTAATTAAAATAAAAGATTTCTGAGGTGCTTTGCACTTTGGTTTATTAGTTTTCCTGTGTAATAGCAAATCGGAGCCCTTGTTACACTGTCAGCAGAACTATTATTATTATTATTATTATTATTTATTATTTACAGTACAACTTGTGACTCACTTCCTATGTTGGTGGATCTTTCACCATCTGTTAAAAAAATAATAGCAGTCATTTTCTGAAATATTATTCTAATCCAAATGTTAAAATAGAACCATATGAAGCCAATTAAATAGACTGTGTGTTGTTAATCTGAGTTACGTCAGCCCAGCTAAAGAAAAAGGAAAAAAAAAATAAAAGGATTGAGATTGCAAAGCAAAGATGCAGACTTCAGAAATCTGCGGAGATTCTGCGAGCATTCTCCTGGAATTTTAAATTTCAAGTGGAAAAAATTGTAAAAATGTCATCTTCCAATCTAAGTTTAGCAGCCAGATATGGATCCAAATCTGGATGCAAGATTGCAAGTCCAGACCAGGCTTTATGTGAATCCTTAAAAAATCAGAAAATCTCAGTTTTAATCCCTTTAATATTTAGTGCTTTTAGCTGTTTTTGTTCTTACTGGGAGTGAAATCAAAACTACTCGATCTGGTTTGGTTGCCTCCACCTGAGAGTTTCATGTTAGCTCATGCCTAATTAACATGGAGCTCCCAGGTGGTGCTTCTGAAGATGCTGCCCCTGCCTGCAGAAGTCAAGGAGAGATGAAGCAAACCCACCCTGAGGAGCTGATGGTGGCCAGGCTCCAGTGCTGTCGTGGCTTGGGGATCAGTGGCAGCTGCACTTCAAACACCTCACACCTCTGAGCTGATTGAAAACAGGATGAGTTTTACCTCATTTCACGCTCACCCCTTCTTAGTTCGTGGTGTTGCTGAGCAGGGTATGCGCTGCAGTTCTTGTTTCACTCAGTTTGGGGGAAGCTTTGCACATACTGAGCCTGCAGGAGAGAGATGTGAGCTTGAGGGATGTTAGCTCATCACTAATGGGGTGATCACACCTCACCCCATCCATCCTGAGTCCAAGAGGGACTCAACTCTCTCAAGGTAAATCAGACCACTGACAATTTGAATCACTTGCTGAAAAAGGGAAATTTGTGTTAGGTGTTAGGAAGAAATTCTCCCCTGGGAGGGTGGGCAGGCCCTGGCACAGGGTGCCCAGAGCAGCTGTGGCTACCCCTGGATCCCTGGCAGTGCCCAAGGCCAGGTTGGACATTGGGGCTTGGAGCAGCCTGGGACATTGGGAGGTGTCCCTGCCCCGGAAGGGGGTGGAACAAGGTGATATTTAAGGTTCCTCCCAACCCCAGCCATTCTGGGATTTTCTGTTTGCCTTTCTCTGCCACCACCTGGAGAAAACTCCAACAGCTACAACCCAAACCACAGCACTTCCCCAAAAGGCCCAGCATCATGGATGCAGGAAAATTGAGCTCTTTTAAAAGGCTTTTTCATGATTTTTCAGGTCAGGAAGAAAAGGCTCCTTGAAAACCAGCCTCCAGTGCTCCATCCTTGGCTTCCTAGGCTGAGGATGGAGGCAGGAAAGGTTGGGATGCAGAAGCATCCTCCATTTCAGGGAATGGATGCAGGCTGTGCCCCAGCCCTGCAGCAGGAGCTGAGGGATGCTGCTGAGCAGCACTCCTGGCTGCAGTTATTTATATTCCCTGAACAGTGTTGTTTACACAGACTGCATGAATGCAAATCAACGTGAGGAAGTGCTGGAGCCAGTGAGGTGTGCAGCAGGAACAGGCTCCTGGGATTGGTTTTAGTAATGTAGTGTTAACACAGCTACACATGGCTACACACACTTTCAAATCCAAGTGAGGGAGAGGGCAAGGCAACGCTCATTACCTGGGACACTGGCCGAGTCCTTGTACCTTGACAAGAGATAAAAAATAAAAATGGACTTCATTATCACAGCCTGCCTGTCAATCAGCTGCTGCAGCACCAAGCCTGCCTTACATTTCCCATCACTGAGAGGTTCCCATCACTGCTGGCTGGGAAGGAGAGGTGGATGTGTGGGAGGAGGCAGGGCAGGGGCATTAGGAGCAGCAGCAGGAGCATGAGGAGCAGCACCAGGAGCGTGAGGAGCAGCACCAGGAGCGTGAGGAGCAGCACCAGGAGCGTGAGGAGCAGCAGCAGGGCTGGCTGGCTGGCTGCTCTGTGCCCTGCAGCACACGTGTGCTCTGGCCCATGTGCTGGGAAAGGCTGGATCTGGGAAATGAACACCATGTAGACAGGAGGTCTCCTCCTTCCCCTGGGCAAGGGATGCCCAGTGGGTGACACCTGGGGGTGCTCCACACCCTGGGGGTGGTCTCAGAGGGTGGCACCAACCAGCTGCCCCCTAACATTCACCATCTAAGTCCATTTCCAGTTTGCAACTGCTTGAGCCATAATTTTCTGATGTTTAGATACCAAATTTCCCCCCCTCGGAATCCCAGGTAGTGACTTAGGAGATCCTTAGGGATACTCCCTGTCTGTTTTTTTTTTTGTCAGTAAAATGGGGTTAATGATGCTTCAAAGCAGGTTTGCCAATGTGCTGCCAAGATCTCTTGAGTGGCAGTGACCTTTTATTTAACCCATCAGCATCAAACTGTCTTTCATTCCATCATCATGTATTCTCAGGAGGCTTTGCTGGCAATTCCATCTTTCCTTTCCACAGTACAATAAAACAATAGTAATAAAAATTATTAAAAAAAAGTTCCTTGGTAGTTTATGGTAATTAAAAGCAATAAATATTGCTGCATGCAATACCGTAGACCTTGACTCATTGGTGGGTCAATACTGCTTTCCTGTCGAGGTTGGGTAATAAATCTTTATTCCTTTTTGAATGGAAATAAGGATAGGATTTTATTCATGAATTCTGTGACCCGTTGAAGTGACATTTTCAAAACAAACACTCCAGAAATGAGGAGTTTTCTCTGCAGTGTGGGTTAATCTGCTCTCTTCTCAGTGTGTCTCTTTCATACTGATGATTTGCCCGATGCCTTTTTAATCCCAGCAGCAACTTCTCAGCAAGCAGGAAGAAAACCAAAATAAAACAAAGTAGCTTGGTGAGAGCTGAGATGCCTGTGCTGGTCAGGGCTGGTCTGGAAGGGCTCTCTGAAGATGTGGCTCGCTGGGCACAGCTGGTGCTGCAGACCCGTGGTCCAGCCATGCTCTGGCTCGGCATGGTCACATTGCTGTGCCCCAGAGCTGCTGAGCTGCATCAGCTCCTGGCACAGCGTGCAGGGTGCTGCTCTGAGCCCAAACCAAACAGGTGTGCTCCTCTGCAGTCACCTGTATTAGCCCTGAGCCATCTGAGTGCCATGGGGAGCTCTGTGGAGCTGGGTTTATAAACCAAACCGGGAATGTGAAGAATTCCCACAGAGTCCTGCTCCCCTGGAGCACTGCACAGCGCCAGGCAGGCACTGGGATGGAGACTCTGGGGTGTTTTTCTCTCCCTAGGAGGGGTCTGAGCACAGCAAGAGGCCTCTTCTCCAACAGAAAGGAGTGATTGTCAGCTCAGCCTCTGCTTGTCATTTGACATGGAGTGACAGGACAAGGGGGAAAGGTTTGAAACTGCCAGAGGCAGGGTTGGATGGGATATTGGGAAGAAATTTCTCCCTGTGATGGTGGTGAAGCCCTGGCACAGGGTGCCCAGAGCAGCTGTGGCTGCCCCTGGATCCCTGGCAGTGCCCAAGGCCAGGCTGGACATTGGGGCTTGGAGCAGCCTGGGACAGTGGAAGGTGTCCCTGCCCATGGCAAGGGGTGGAACAGGATGAGCTTTAAGGTCCCTTCCAATCCAAATTCTGTGATTAAACTGTGCACTCAAATGCACTTGGGGCCAGGTTTGCACACCAGGTGTGGTATGAGGGCTGTGGCAGCTGTCTGCAGGGGAGTGGCAAGGAGAAACGAAGAGCTTTCCTCTCTGTGGAACACATGGATCAGTGACATTTCTGAGCAGCAGGTTCCCTTCCTTACTGAACTTAGTTTTTTTTCTGAGGCCAGTTCCCACTGCCATCAGTAAGACATCACTCAAAGACAAGCAGTTTGGCCCAACTTGCCTATTTCACAGGCCAGAATTCAGAACTCACTGCTTTCCTGAAGAGCTGAGAGCTGCCAGCATGTGCAGCACCTGCAGAAGTCTCTTGCCCTCCTCCTCCTGCCCTGCCATCCTCAGCACAGGGTTTTGTCAGCCCAGGACACGCTCAGGTGTGCTGTGTGTGGGGCACAGTGACTGCAGCCAGGTGGGGCTGGGGCAGCTGAGCCAGCTCTGTCTGTGCCATTTTGGAGAAATCCACCCACATCCCTGCCTACCCGAGACCCTTGAGCTTTTATGAACATCCCCAGCTAAGCTGGCTGGGTGTGCTGCTCACTGCAATCCGTTCACATTACAGAGATGGGCCAAGAGGGCTCATCCCTCCTCTCTCTCCACAACCATCCAGGAAGCTCAGGCAGGGGTTGGGGGCAGCTCTGCCATCAGCCTCTTCCCCACACAGCAGGGCTTTCTTCACCTTGCTGACTATGAAGCACGTTCAGGCTCACAGGAGGACAGGTGAGGAATTTTCACCTTGTGCAGTGGCTGGAAGGATGCAGAGCTGCAGTGACCAGGCAAGCCTCTGTTCTGATGGGACAGGGCTGTTGTCTGGTGGTCCTGATTTGAGCTGACATTTGAAACAAAAGAGACTCGACTGGAACAACACTTCCATGCTACGTTCAGAGCACTGAAGTGGCAGGAACACTCACCAAGATTAATTTGAGTTATTTTAATTATGATTCTCTCCTCTCTTTCCCTTTTCCCTCCTCCTCTCTCACATACGCTGTCTGGACAGGGAACTGCAGGTTTTCTTCCACTTAGGATTAATTAAAAAGGAAAAGTCAATAAGTTTCTCAGCAATTACTGTCTTTTCCATCTGGTCATTTGAGACAGTAAGGGGTTCAGAAATTGAATTTCGAGACCAGAAAATCATGTCTCATGGATCCTAGCACAAGGATCTTGGAGGGAGGAATATCTGCCTTTTCCTGGCACCACATCTGGGAGAGAGCAAGAGGCAACACAGCTGGGAGACTGGAGGTGATAATGGCAAACTTTGACTGCCCTGGGTTTTACTGATGTTTTCTTTACCAGATAAAATGACTGGATGTTATCACAACTCTAATCCAAAGCCCCCATCCACAGTCCTTGTAAGTCAATGGGAATCTTTCTACTAGCACCAGTGATCTTTGGATCAGACTTCACCTGATGCCTGCAAATGCAACAAGCCTAATTCAGCTGTAAGGTAGCTGCTTTCCAGACTTCTGTGAGTCTCAGCTCTTGCTCCTTTGTTTTGAGATGGTATAAGGACAGTAAAACACACCACAGGTTTCAATTTCTCATTTCTTAGAATATACCAGAGCTGGAATGGAGAAAGGGTGCAAATCCAGAAGGTGGGGAAAGGAATTGAAATAAGCAGAGGCCAAAAGAGAGTGATAGAGGAGGGAAAAATTAGAAAAGAAAAGAAGCAGCCATGTCACTTGGTTTTGTTTTGCAGTGGAGCTGCACCATAGAGCAGTGAGTGCAGACTCATTCCCTCTCCCTTCAGTTCAAACTCAGCAGAAGCAGAACTTCAGGTTTGTTTTCACGTACCCGTGGAGTTGTTTTCTGCAAGTATTTCTTGGAATGAAAAAGCAGAAAAATGAGGAAAAAAAAAAAACGTCCCCAACCTCCCAAACGCTGTGCGTGCTCTTTTGCTAACAAACCCAGTTTGCCCCAGAGGCCCTGCTGGGTGTGAGCGATGCTCCCTGCAGCTCTGTTTAGGAAAGTTCCATTTGCTTCTCCCTCAGCGAGGCCATTAACAGCCTTTTCCCAGAAGCTTAGAGCCTCCTTTTGTTTACCTGAAATTGCTGGGCACCAAAATAAATCTACATTCAACGAGTAAATAAATACATGAATAGATAAAAGGGGGGAGAATCAGAGAGAGTTCTGCTGGGGAGGAAATACAATCCCAGAGAAATAAAGCTAAAAGCTGGGAGGCTGGGTGCCTCACAGAGTGCTCTCTGCAGCTCCTGGCCCGTGTGAGCCTGGCTCCCAGCAAGACTGATTACACTGTCACCACAAACAGCATGTAAAAAATTGTGCCTCATTTTATTAGCTGGAAAACAGTGTTTAGTGCTGCTGGAGCTGCAGCTCAGGGTAAACGATGGAAGTTTCCTCTTGGAAAACTGTCGGGGCCAGTGATGACATCATTTCTCCAGGATTTGATCCACAAAGGGCTGTGGCTGTCAGAATTTATTGTCAGGTATTCTCACTTTTCTCTCTCCTGCCTTCCACATATCCCATCCTCAGGGAATTCCAGAGCTTGAGGGCTGTTCTGAGCCAGGAGAACTCGTTGATGGTAGGAGGCAACCAGCAGCCCTGGTCAAGGATTTTCCTCATGGCACAGCAAATCCGTACAGGTGACACCGAGAACTGGGACTGATGCTGATCTGATAACAGCAGCAGGAATGGTTAAAAGCTCTCCCTGCACCGTGTCATTCTGGAATGAGGAGGAGCTCAACCTTCTCTGAGTTTCAAATCAAGGATCCTGGAGCCCTCCTCTGCAGCTGGAAAGGGTGCCAGGTGGATCTGTGCTCATTGATATTTCACTTCCACCCCTTAGATTTGTATTATAGCCTCTACAATTTTAGTATCCCAATTTCTGTGATTTCCAGGTGGGACAGTAGAGCACACACCAGCATCTGCAGAACAAGGGATGGAAAGGAGATCTGAGTGAGATGTGCCAGCACTGGAAACCATTTCCCAATTCCTGTGTGCCCATGTGCCCCAGGGCAGCAGATTTAGGGTGAAGGCACAGCAGCCACATGGGGAAGGTTGTCTGCTTGGGTCAATGATCCATGGAGGGCTGTTTCTCTCCAGGAAAGGTTGCAGGGTGGGTCCTCCACTGGAGATGGCTAAATCTCTGCACTTGCCAATCCACAGCACACAATGAACACAAATTTTCAGCTGAGTTCAGTGGAAAAATGTGACTCATGACTGGTTTTCTGTCTGTAGAGCTGGAGTATTGAGCTTCCTGGCAGATATCCAATGATTCATCACAAAAATCCAGTCTCCCTCTCCTCCTACAAGCTGGCCACTCGCTAATTGCAGAATTCCCAACTGCTCTTCATTGCTAAAGTGTCTTTTTATGAATGTCTTCAGAGAATGGAAGTCAAGGCTGCTGAGCTGTTCACAAACACTTCATTGAAAATATCCAACATTCCAAGTCTGAAATCCAGGCTCTGTGGATGGTTACGTGAGCTGTATTGTGTTATTTCTGATCCCTGGCTGGGCAAGTTGTGTAACTAATCACATCAGAACCAGCATCCATTTTGAACTGCATGTTCATGTGTGTAATTTGGAATATGCTTTTGGAAAATATTAAGCTATTTGAGTTCCAAATTGACTTTTGATGAGTATTCACACTAGTAAAGCTCATTTGCTGGAATATTTGTGGAAAGCAGCCATAGAAACAGGAGATTCAAAGCAAATTTGTTCAGGACTTCAAATGAATATACACAGACATCTTTCTGCAGTATTCACTCCCCATTAGTCATGTTGTAGTAATACCTGCACTACACACTTACAACTGAGTTACCCTTCCCACTGCAAGGCTGGGACTGGGAGATTTATTAGCTCAGTGCTTCCAGAATGGATTTGACTGAGATTTTCAATACCAAGTTCCCAGCTTGGAGGGACACTTTTTAATTCCATCCCCTCACGCCCCCTCCCCCTTCCCTCTGCCAACCATTACAATAATTTAAGCAATTGATCACTTGTATGGCTCAAAAGCCTGGGCACAGAAGAAAAGGAGAGGGAAGTGGTGGCTGGGGGGACAGTTAAGGGATTTTAAACACTGAAGCAGAGAAGCTCCACGTTCTCTCTGAGTTGACTTTCTCTTGCTCAGTGAGAATGCCCAGAAGTGTGAGTAATCAAAGAAAATGCTCCAGAGGTAAAAAAATAAAGGACAATATGTGAAATCTCATTTACAAGTGGGAAGCAAATGAGGCAGGATCCAAGTGCTAAATAGCCAAGCAGGCTCTAAATCAGCATTTATAGCAGCGACTTGGCAGGTGGGTTTTACCTCTCACCAAGCACTCTCTGTGTTAGTCAACAGGCCAAAATGTGTCCTTTGTTACATTCAAACAACTCTCAGCTAAATAGACTGAATTTAAGGAATTTAGCAGGCACAGCCGTGATCAAAATGGGCCTCAAAGAGAGCTGGCAGGGAAATTTCACCTCTCAGGAATTTGCCTAAAACAAAACTCCTTCAAAAAGGTCTCATTTAGAGAACCCCCTGGGCCTGTGAATCCGAATATAAAAACATCCTCTCAGGAAGGTGCCACCCAGTCGTGCTCTCCCTGGAATTGCCTACAGCATTGCTCCACAGCTCCCAGTTTTCTCCAGTTCATTCTGCTCTGCCCCATCCCCAGCATTTCCTCCACACCTGCATTTTCCACATCCACTTCAGACTTGGTGCAAGCTGACTGGCACCAGAAATTTTGTGGGGTCGGGGAGCAGTGGTTCAGCTCACCAAAATCCAGGAGAGAGGAAGAACCCTGGGGCTGCTCTGGAACTGTCATTTCTCCAGCAGGTCAGTCTGCCAGAGGATCCATGGGGGTGGATGGCACACGTGGACCAGTCCATGCCATGCTGGACCACTGGCTTTGTCTCTTGGCTTTTCCCAGTGTCTCTCAAGGCTCCACCACTGTCCTGCACACTGTCAGAGTCCCAGGCTGAGTCTCTTGAGCTCACGAAAGAGGAGCTGGTTTTTTCACTGGCTGAGTCCTGTGCTAACAACACCCCTGCCCTACAAACACAAACCAAGCTGTCACAGCACATCAGCACCTGAAGAGGCACAGCAGTGCTGGGGCAGGGTCCCAGAACTGCCTGCTGGCTTCCAGTGCCACTGTGGGAAATCACTGCTCTTACCCACACAAAGGTGGTTTGCATTTTCTATTTGAAAACTCCACTGCACTCTGCAAGAGTTATTTCCATCGTTCTCTAGAATGGAGAGACAGAGGCATTAAAAAGTTAAATCATGCATGCTAAGAAGGGAACAGAGTTCACCTGAGGCAGAAATAAGGCTTAAACCAAAGGCATCTAATACGTGTTTTTCTCTTACCATCAGTTCATTCTGCCTTACAGGAAGGTAAAAATGAAGAGACCAAGATCAGCAAGGGCCCTGCCCCATTCTCCCTGATTGCAAGCAGGCACAGTGAGGAAAAGTCCATACCAACCATGCTCCCGAATATCTGCTTTGAAAAAAAATTAAACCCTATAGCAGAACATACATTTCAAAAGTCAAGTTGCTTTTTCTTCCTTCAAGAACCCTCACTTTCATCGAAGAGGCTGGAGACAGATCCCAGTGACTCCCATGAATACCTCTGACCCCTTTTCTCCCACGTGGGCAGATTAAACAAGGAGACTTGGCCACAAGAGCCAGCCTGTGTCTGCTAGGGAATGGGTTGTGTGCAGCTGGACATCTAAATGGGTTTCTCTGACCTGAGATTTCTCTTCCCTCTCTGGCATTTTCTGCAATTACCCCAAACGCCTGACCTAATGTGCCTGGTGCATTATTTGCCATTTTTTTCTTTTTTTAATCTGCTCACACTGAACACAATCCACAAAAGCTCTTATTCAGTTAATAGAAGAGAAAAACAACACAGGGATGGGGAAGGGCTAAACCACCTCTGCTTTGCAGGGAATGTTTACCAAACACGCTTCTCTAGGTTTTGAGCTGTGGTTCTCCCATAGGCACAGCCCTGCAGATCCCAATTCCGCACCAAACCACATGAAAGAGAGTCTGAGCTTGGGTGATCACAGGGATCTTGGTAGTGCAGAGATTGGTCAAGGGGCTCAGCACTTCCTGGCATGGATTAGCTCATGGTTTGTGGTTTGTGTGTGAAACTCTGCCTCTCACCTGCCCCCTCTTTGATGTGTGGTGGTGTAGCCAGGTATGTTCTGAGGCTGACAAAGCTAAAGGGAGGAAGGGCTTGTTCTGGCATGAAGCCTTGGCCACATTTGGTCCTAAAATAGTACTGTTTTTTTAATTTTCCACCAGGTCTGGGGTGTGCTTGGCTCTTAGAAGCTGCATTTGTTGAGGTTGAGTTATTGCTCGAAGGGAAAGGCTCTGGGCTGGAGGGGGGGATGTTTTCTGCAGAGCTGTCCCCAGGGGAGAGAAAAGGGCAGTGGGGATGGGGACACCCCAGAGCTTCCCTTCCAGCTCTCTCTTGGCCCTGTCTGCAGAAACCAAGGAAGGCACTTGCCTCTGTTGCAGTGACAGGAAATCTCCCCAGTGGCACTGGCAGCTCAAGGCAGACACTCCACTATCACTGTGTCAAATATAATCCAGATATTTAACGTCCTTTAGCACCAGTTCCAGGGCTGGAATACTTTGGGATGACTTGGGAAAAGCCACCCTGCACATCTGACCAAGGGATGAAAACCACAGCTTGGATTACACCTACCCCTGAGGCTTCACAGCTTCTAGGCCTGCAGTTCACAATGTTTTACCCAAATATTCTCATTCAAAAATACACCTGCAAGTATTCCCATTGCTGCAGCTTTCTCTGTGAGCAAATAACTTTGGAATCAAGTTCTAAGGGAACAGAAATGCGTTGCAAAATGACACCACTTGTAATAGAGGTTTTTATGCTCTTTGCTTCTGAAAAAATGTGCATTCAGAAGAGTTCAGTGGATGGGAATGTGCTTATTATGTGGGCAATGCCTGTAGTTAGCTGGATAATGGTGATCTCAGTGCAGGGCTGGAAAGTGGAGCCTGCAGGAGCAGGCACTGCGGTTTTTATTCCATGCTTAGACATCCCCAGCACCACGGGGTCCTGCTCCAGGACTGAGAGTCCCTCCGTGTTGCTGGAATACAGATCAATGGTGGGAAGAAGGTCTTTAGTATTCAATTTCAGCCTTATAAGTGTCCCAGTTTTGAACATGGAATGCAATTATCATAATATTACAAACTGGCAAAATTGTAACTGTCGGTGAAAATGCGTTTTTTGTATGATAGGAGGATTTTTTAGGTTAAAGCCAGGAAAAAGCAAAATATTCTTTCCTCTTCTTTCCTTTCTTTTTTTTTCTCTCCTTTTTTTTTTCTCTCTTTTTTTTTTTTTTTCTCTCTTTTTTTTTTTAATTTAACTTAGGTAAATTAAGAGGATCTGACCCACACTTTTTTTAATGTTAAATTAATGGCATGGATGAGTCACCAGACTGTTATTAAAATGAGAGAGCTGCATGGCTGACCATGCTAATAACACTCCCTTCAAAGCTCAGCTGCCTTTAATGTGCACCTGAGAGAACAGGCAGAGGCACTGTGCAGCTGGGGAAGTCAGGAGAGCAGATTTGAAACAGCCCTGCCTCACCTCAGGGTCTGGAGGACAGGGATGTGTTCCCATCCTCCTCCTCCTCCTCCAGTGAGGGGAAAACCAGGACCTGTCCCCTATCTGTTTTTGCTGCCTGTTGTTGGGTCAAGTTTTTTACATTTCTTGGTGGCTTCTGTTAAATGCGAGACCTTTAGAGCCCAGATCTCCACCACAAGAATTAGGTTTTATTTGGTTTTATATCTGGTCTTATCTGTAGTAGTCTCGTGTCTCTTCATGGGTTGATCATGTGAGGAAAGGGTGAAACAGAATTTTGGGTCCTGTAAGCATCTCTTTGGTGGGGAAGAGAGGGGACACCTCAGTGTCTCTTCCATCCTCTTCCTCCTGGTTCCTCTGCTCCAAGGGTTGTCCGGGTGTCCTTCAAACACTCCTGTGTAGGTTCTTGTGCCAAATCTCACCCAGACCTTGCTTTCTGGCTGAAGAAGGGCTGGAACTGCCCTTCTCAGGCAGGTATAGGAGCTGGAGCAGGACACCTGCTGTTCCAGGAACATCTGCCCTCTCCTTATCCGCACTGCTGAGGTGGCAGCAGGAAGGGGAGACCTTTTGGTCCCTGAATTAGAGCTATGTGCCAGGTAAAAATCCAAAAATCAAACAGGAAAATAATTTTGTACCCTTTTCCTGCACCCTCTCTGTGCATGTGTCCCCTCATGGCTTTAGCTTTGCAAAAGAGCCACCAAAGCACCACCTGGTAAACCCTAAGTAAACCCTGGTTTACCCTAAGCAAACCTGGATGCCTAATAACCCCCAGGTTGATCATTTGCCACACAATTAATTATAAATTTTTCAAGGCTCCCATTTGTGCCCTTCCCCTCCCCTGTCTCCTTTTCATTTCCTGTGTCCAGGGCCTTGAAATCCTTGGGCTTGACACGATAATTGATGGCTTCTGGCTGTACAAACATAAAACCTGGAATCTAAACAGAGCCAGATGGAGCTTGTGTTGTATTGTGTGTTTTTCTTAAATAAGGGAAAGATTTATAAATTGATGAAATGTATTGTTAATAAGAGAACATTGGCCCTTTATAATAGTCTGTTATAATTGAAAAACACCCAGGAGTAGTCTGCTCTTGGGTCATATTAGTGCTTTGTTTTCCATGTGCTGCTCTCCTGAAGAGTTCACACAGATGCTTTGTGTCTCCTGTCCCCAGCTGGGCTCTGTGTGTCACAGTCACTCTCACTGCAAGCTGCTGAGCTCACAAATACCAGCCTTTTGCAGCCAAAATTACTGTTCTGGGTAAGTCTGATCTAAACTAAATGAGGCCAAAATCCTCTGGCTAAAGGAGGTCAAAACCTGGCCTGGAAAGTTCAGTGATGCTTGAAGCAATCAGGTGCTGGGGAACATGCAGATCTTTTGGGGATGTCAGGGGTAAGGTGGAAGCTCTGGGAACTTCAGGCACCCACATTTGGGGATGATTCAGCCTTAGCAATGAGAGACACGTCATCCACCCTGCTTACCTGAGACTTGCTCACACCTCATGTTCAGGTGTAGGAGCAGGCTCAGGTTTCAGGGTTCACTGGGGTGGGAGCAGGTTTTATATTCAGGTTTATCACCAGAATTATCAGTATATTTCCCTGGGGACATTACCAGGAAAACTGGTCATGTCCCCAGAGGAGGGGAATTGTTTCACAGCTGCATTTGTCCTTGGTTTTACTCAATCAGTCTCTGCACAGAGATTCCCTCAGTAACACATTCAGCTCCTTGGAGGCCTTGAAGAAAGATAGATGCTGTCTGAGCCTCCTTATGCTTCAGTTCTTGGCAGTTTTTTGTTTGTTTGCTTTGTTTGATTGTTTTCCTATTTGTTAAACCTTAGAATTATTATCAATTAAATTTTGTGTCTCTAGCTAGCTTTTATCATTTCAGGTTTTTAGTTCTGGATATACTCTATGGTATAGAAAATGAGAGGTCTGGAATCTACAGTATCTCATTTTTGTTCCTTCTCCAATTGCTAAATATCATTCAGGAGCTTAATTAGCTTCTCTGTGCCTCAGTGTCTTTAGCGAGACCAAAGTAACAGTGACTTGACAAAGTGCTGGGAGATCTGTGGATGATTCAGAAATTCAGGGCAGGAGGGGAAGGTTCCCCTCCAGCCCTAGTTCTTTGAGGAGCCTGATTTGGTACAACAGAGTCAAAGACTCAGAGGAGCAGGCTGTCACCTCAAAGTGCACAACAAAAGCAGGTTCTCAGCCTCAGGTGTCACAGAATCCAGCCCTCACCTCTCTGTGGTTCTGGTTCTCTCTGACTCACAGAGCAATTGACTTTCCCAGCAGTGCCTGTGACACCCAGACAGTGCCATGCTGACCAAAGCCACGGCCAGAATTCAGGGTCTTGTTCCTTATTGATTGTCCCAATTAATTCTTGCACCTGGGGAGAATTCCTGAAGCTGTTTGACCCAAAGTTGTCACCTGCTTCCCAGAGGAGCTGTGAAACACAGAGTAATAAAGACAGACACAGCAGTCCTGCTGCTGTGTGCCAGGGACACCCAGCTGAACCTGGAGAGGACACAGAAGCCAAAGCACCTTAAGCTCTCTGAAACCAAAAGCCTCTCACATCTTAACAATTTGTCTTGGAATCAGCTGTTGTCAAACTCACCGTGTCCTAAGGGCACCTTCCTCTTCAATCTCCCTCCTGCCTCTGTCTAATACCAAGGTGGCTTCAGCCTGCAGGCAACTCCTGATCCAAACTGCAGCACAAGGACAGGGAAAATCCCCTCCAAATGGAAGAGCAAAACCCAGGGCTTAAGGAAGGAAGAGTTCCTAAAGAAAGGTCTTACCAAGGATGTATCTCACCCAGTTAACAACCACTGCCCCAGCTCTTGCACTCAACACCAAAACCCCACCAGCCAGCAGCACCCTATGGAAATTTATGGAGGGTTTTATGCAGAGGAAGCCCAGACCCTCAGGGCAGGGCCAGTGGAACAAATGCACACCTCTGGTCTTCAGACCTGTGTTCTGTGCAATCCCAGACAGGTCCCACAAACTCTGTCTCTCCTCAACCAAAGGTTTCCTTGGCTCTCCTCCACTGCCATCATTTTGTCCTGCTTGCTTTGGAGGAGCTGCCCATGGGAATCAGGAAAAGCCTGTCAGGCTCCTGTTGCTCTTTTGCTCACTGCATGATTAAGCCCACCGTAAATTCTGCCCTAAAAATTCTTTATAGAGTCCACCTGTCCACAGCAAATAAATCAAATGTTCTAAATTAAATCCTGTAACAGCTGAGCGGCAGAGGGTACAATGTCTGGATTTATTCAGGAGACAGGAAGACTGTAATTTTCTAAGTCAACACTCTGACCCTGCTTTACTCGTTTGCTGTTTGTGATGAAAGTGGATCTCTCCCTATATTTTTGCCTGGCTGTTTCTTCTCTCTGAAATAGCTGTAATAAGCATGTCCCTGAAAAAGGGGTAGTGGGGAGGAGGCACAGAGGGCTGTCATCCAAAGGAGAGAATTAAATCAGGAGGTATCTGATCATGCTGGCTCCTGTTTCACAGAGCCTTCTGCTTATATTTTGCCTGCATTAACTTTTCACAAGCAAAGCTAAAGTGCCAGGCAAAGGCCTCGTTAGACACACATCTTGGGGAACTCTGATGTGCCATTAATTAAGCTCTTTCACTGCCTCTTTCCTGCTGGTTTCAAGGACCAGCCTGTGTGCCTTAACTCTTTTCTTCTCTTTCATTTCCCTCTCTCCTCTGAAAAGAGCAGTGGAAGGCTCCTTTGCAGATGGGGATGGGATGCTGTAGTGCCCTCTAAGTGAACTCTCAAGTCTTCTCTAGCAGAGGGAGAGCCCTTGCCAAGTTTCTCAGACACTGGCTCGGAGAACTGCTCTCTGTAGATGGATTTACTGGGCAAAGCCAGGCTTTGACAAAGAAGGAGCTGATGCCAGCACATCCTGGCACAGCAGCGTGGGGATGGCACTGTCCCCCTGCCATTACCCTTCAGCTGATGGCGTTGGGAGCCTTGCTGTGGCAGGGCTGTGCTGTCAGAGTGATTGATGCACCCAGATGAAGATTCAAACAGCAATGCACAGTGTTTGGCTCCAGGTGTTGCTTTCCTTTAATTTTATTATTTTGCTCCCTCTGTTGTCCCCTTTGGCAGAGTTTAGGGGTTATTTAAAGAGTGTTTGCAGAAACATGGGGTGCTCTGGCTGGCTGAGCCATTCCCTGTCATCCTTACCCTCCATCCTACAAAACCAAATTAGCAAGTCAAGTTCCAGCTGGTCCCTTCCATGACCCCACTAACACTGATGTATTCAGAAAAGGCATCTTCCCTCTAATCATGCAATAGACATTAATATAAACATAGAAATATACACTTCAGTACTAAATATATCTGTGCTAAATATACTTCATTCGAAGTGTTGAGCAGTCGGGGCTAAACCTAAATTCTGAAGGGATATTTTCATGTCTATTTATTGATTAGAAAATAAGGAAATGTAACACTATATATCTCCTTTGCTAAGAAGCCTATCTATCTCTATGAGATAGAGATGATATGAATATTTTGAACTTTTTCTTCCAATGGCAGCTCAATCTTCTTTTCATACATCTTGGAGGAAATTTTGGTGCTGAGTCTATTGCCCACTTGGTCCTTAATGTCCCACTTTTCCCCTACAAGTTAAATCCTAAGCACGGAAGGCTTTAGCAATGAATCTCATTTTGTTTCCCTGACTTTGTATGGCCCCCTCTGCCCTTTGCTCACCCCTCAGCCCGTGCCTGGGCTGAGTTTTCTGGAAGGGGATCTGGTGCCAGGGAGGATGTGAGAGCCAGGAGTGGGATCCCTGTGCTGGCTCCCCTTTCCCAGGTGTCTGGGCCAGGCTGTGCTGTGTGTGGGAGCTGCAGCACAGCTCTGCTGGTGACACGGGAAGGTGACAGCTCAGCGGGGGCACTTCTCACTCAAGGCAGCTCCTCTCCACTCTCTGCCTGCTGTAATTAATATCCTTTCCCCTGCAGGCTGTGAGTCTCTGACAGGCTTTATTTTTAACTCCACTTAATGATAGAGTATTAAGACAAAATGCAACTTCTGTGAGCTGCAGGCCTTGGGGAGGAGAGAGGGTCTTGTGTTGGTGCTGTACCTGCAAGGGAGCTCCTGTTTGCAGGGATGTGTGAAGCACAGGGAGCTCAGCTGGTGCAGGGATCCAGGGCTGCTCTGCCTGTGTTGACCCCCTGACACACCCAGAGGCTGGGATGCTCTTCACATGCCTGATCCTGCTCCATAAACCTGTGGGATTTTGGTAAAAATGGGAGTAATTCTGCCAGCATCCTTAGAGGGAGGCAGTGGGAAAATACTATCAAGAGACAAACAGAGGTTTGGGATATAAAGCTTCCAGAAGTGGGTGAGGGAAGTGGGAAAGACTCGAAGTTTTCTGCATATCTGCAGAAACTGAAGTAAAAAGCGACAAAAAATGATTTTCTGTTGTTTGCAAGGCAGGACAAGTTCACAAAGTGGTTCCCAGAGTAGGCAGATAAAAGATTGGTTCTAATCTAAATGTTGGCCACATCTTATGCATCCCCCATCTATAGATTAAAAATAAGGAAGGGCAGCATATGGAAGAAAAATGTGGAAAGTACAAAATAAGCAAATGTTCTTTCTGGAAATAAAAATCCTGGGCATTCTCCATATAATTTTTTAGGGTCTGGGAAGATAGTAATATGAGGAAAAGAGCTTCCTTATGCTTTTTCTTCTCACAGTAAGGGAAGAAGTGAAAAAAAAAATCCTGCAAAACTGCTAGACATTGACTGTTACTGCCTCCAAAGTTATCGAAAGTTACATTTCAAACACCCCAGCTTGCATATTTCAACTGTCCCTTAGAAATGGTGAAGATAATAAAGGCTTGTTTTGTTTCACACCAGCTGGTCTTCCATAATGCCAATTTTCCAGGAATTGCTTTTAAGGCAAAATTTTAAATCAAACTTAAAATTTCTAGGTTGGAAAAAGGGGATTATGGAAAATTTTGGTGGAAGCCCTGTCTGCTTTGCTCCCTGTGACTGTAAGCATGTGCAGTTATGGGCTGGAGGCCTTATGGAACTGAAAATAAAATTCCTTTTCCTTGAGAAAGAAACAGCTTATCCATTGCAGAGCTGTGCACTTCCCAGGTTAACTACACTGCCTCTGAGATGAAGTTGGTATGAGACTTCCCCCAGTAAATGTCACAGGATTTTTCTCTCTTCTCCCTTTCCCGAAGGAAGTGTGGCAGAATTACAGAGGGAAGTGTTTTGTTAGGAGTTCTCTGAGCATCTTGCTTTCACTGATACCAATATAGCACTTTGTTGAGAGAGTTGCCAGGCAGTGTTTTGAGGGAGTGATACCAAAACTTAGTGCCAGTAAGAAATGAAATGAAATGAAGCCTCAAATCTGACTCTTATTGCAGCTTTATTTACAGTGGAGTCTTGGGCTGTACTGCTGCAACATCCTGAGTCTAACGGTGACCCTTCCCTGGAGGATGGGGAAATCCTGCAGGATTCAATACATGCATAGTTTCCCCTTTGTCAAGGTCTCTTCTTTTACTGATGAGGAATCAGGACCTCTCAGTTATGGCTTTTAGAAATTGTAGTGACTTTTTTCCAGTATTTTTTCCTCCTGGTTTGAATCCTGCAAGAGAAACATCACCAGTGGTCCATGCTGAGAGCAAGGAGGTCACTTATTTAACCTCATGTTCTTCTGTCTCAGCCACATGTCCTCAGTGGTCTGTTGGGGTGATCTCCTTGGCACCTCAGTCCTGCTTTGAGACCCTCTGTCCATCTCCCAGGGGAGGAGAAGCTCTCCCATCCTTGGCACCACTGGCTCTGCTGATGGATTCCAGGCCACTGCACAGAGTAATTGCTGCTTGAGATTACTGATGACACAAATGTTGACATTCTGTTGGCATAACTTGCAATAATGTATGCAGATTGCATCCTTCTAGTGCCTTAATTATTACTTCTCTGCAAGAAATAGTCAGGTTACCCTCTGCTCTGATTTGAAGGAGATAATTCCCCTTCAGAAGCCCGGCTGTTTAGGGAGAGGGGAAGGACAAAATAGACCAAGATGCCACAGCACAGTTTTCCCTCTACATGGGACGTGCCTGAAGCTCAGCCTTGGCTAAGTTTTCTTCCTCACCGTGGGAGTGGGGAGGTCTCTCTCAAGGTGAAACTATCCCTGGAAAAACAGAGGAGTGCTGCATTTAATGAGCCAAGACAGATGTCCTGTTCAACGCCCAGCAGCAGGCAGGGAAGTGCTTAGTATTTAGTATCTGTAGTGTGGTGGTGTCTGGAGGCCAGAGCCAAGGTTGAGGCCTTGTTGGGCTGGGCCATGTATAAAACACCTAGTTAGATAAAATTCCTGACCCATGGAGTCTGAGCTATAAATTAAACAGGAGGCTGAGCAAGGAGAGAGGGAAAAGAGATCCAGTTGTGAAGCAGAGATCAATGTGAAAGCCAGCAACTGAAATCCAGTAAATTTGACACCACCTTCCCCTCATGCTTTGCATTTCTGTCTAGAAGACTCCTGGAAAAGCTGAGAAATTACACAGAAATACTGTACTCAGACAACTTTATAGAAAGAGAAAAGCAGCAAGGAGCTCTAGAAGCCCGGCTGGGGAAGTAAACACAAGGCTCAGATTCTCTAACAAGTTCAATATTATTGTTTTATTTTTATAAACTGACAAACACCTGGAGACATTCAGAATAGAGAATGAGACACGAGAAAATATCTTGTAAAGTATTTTATTGGAGACTACAGCTGCACAGCAACAGGGAATGCAGTCCTGGAGCTCTGGAAATAAAATCTCTGAAGACTCATGTTTTACACATGGGAGAAGGCAACTGCTGTGTGTCTTTGCAAGGGAGGGCAGAAGGCTCTGCAGGAGGACACACCACTGCTTTGATGTGGAGACAATAATTTGTGTCCCTCACCAAAGCTCCTCTGTATCTGTGACTTAGCAAAGGTTTAGTCTGCCCTGCCAGATTGACCATTTATATCAAATCATTTATTCTGATAGCCTTCAGGAGGATACTGTGGTCTGGAGAAATCGTGTCAGACAGTCATTCACCTGCACCTGGTTCCTAAATATGGCATTAGACGTGTAGCCAGGTGTACATATCTTCCTCTGGAGAAGATAAAAAAAGCTTTTCAGGCCTGGCTGGCTGAGACCTCATTCTCTGCCTTAGCTGGCAACTGATTTCCCCCATTGCATGGGGAAATAAATAACCTTTAAAAAAGGGGAGCCTGGTGGGCTTCTTCTCTCAATAAGCACCCTGAGGCACTGGGGCTATGGATGTCACCCAAATGCTGGGTGCCTTTCCCTGAGCTGCCTTTTTGGTTTCACTAATTGTGTCCATGTTCTTGCACTGCCTGATGGAAAAAGAATGGATCTGCTAAGATTAATCTGAAAGGGCTTGTGAGAAATGGGTCTCCTGAGATAATTGGTGGAGAATAATTGACATAATTGCTAGTGTTCTCTTTCTTTAAGTCCTTTCTGGTCAGGAGGGATCGATTTCCCAGGATTTAGATAAAAATGGACACCCTCCCGAAAATAATTTTCTATTATTGTCCCAGAAACCAATTAACACAAGAAACTGTGGCCATTTGTTCCTCCTGGGGACTATCTGAGTGGAAACCTCGGCGTATATTTAAGTGATAGACCTAGATACTATAGTTATCAACTTCTCCAGCAGTTTTAGGCACAATAAAAGAATAATAAATCAGGTTTTGGATGGCTTGAACTCTGACTTTTCCAAAGAATATTGACAGAAATTTTAGAACAGATAGATTTTTTAGATCTGATTAGGTCTAAGAGATGTTGGTGGCAGTGCTCCAGCTGCTCAGCCACAGCTGCAGGGTTGTAGAGCATCCCTCAGTGTCCATATTTTGTGTGCAGGATTGTAGTCAGCAGCCAAACAGAAAAAATTAAGTTCAATAGGATTGTGTTGTTGTGGTATTTTACCCCTTTTCTTTGGAATGGAAGCTGAACTGGCAGGACATGAACCAATTTCATTCTGCCTTATTCAATAAAAGCACAAGCTCCCAACTGAAGTCTGTGTACACATATTTATATGTGTGAGAGCTGTTTTGGGCTTGAACTTTCTTCTCTGAGGGAGTGTGACTAACCCTTGGGCCAAGACTGCATTTGCATTTTCCAGGAATACTTTACACTCACGTCCTCACGGATTTGGGAAATTCTGCGTACGAGTTGACTTCTCCTCTTTTGTCCCCCTTCAGCTTGCTGCCCCTTTCTTCTTTGCTTTCTCCCTAGAAATGTTCTTCTCCCACCTCAGTAAATCACCTTTTCTTTGCCTCCTGTCTCAGCCAGACAGGGACAGGAGTGGTGGATCCTGATCCTTCCACACTGGGTCCCTGCCATGGCACCTGCCCATGAAATGAGGGGGAAATGAGGCACGAGGGGTCACACTGTGGGTGAGCTATTATTTAACCCTCCAGGGTTAAAACACAGCTGGGGGGACAAGTAAGGATGGGGTGGATAAAAGGAACAAAAAGCAGCCATGAGAGCCTCAGTACAGCGGTCAAATCCTCCTCATATTTCCAAGCAGACCCTTGAGCAGCTGCAATTGCTCCAGAGGGGAACTGGCCCCTTCCCCTTGTTCCTGGCCCCAAACCCTTCCCTCCCTGCCATCACTGGGGCCAAGAACAACAGCACCATCCCAGCCTGTGCCCAGAGAGATGCCTTGTCCCCACTCCTGCCTGTCCCCATCCCTTCCCACGCTCCCAGCTCTCCCCTCCGATGAAGCACAGCCCAGGTTTGTTTAGTCAACTTCGAGTGTGATGTGGCGTGTTGGCCAAAACCCTCCATGAAAATCCTGTTAATTTGTTTGATGAGCTGCCTCCAGCTGCAGACAGACGAATAAAGGCTGATTGGCTCCTTTGCTGATGCTCTCCCTGACAAACTCAGCCAGCTCCGTGCCTGGGCTCGGAGCAGGGGGGATGTGTGGGGGGGAGCAGGAGGCAGGGGGAGATGTGTCTAATGGCATCATTTCCATCTCACAATAGCTAATCCTGCCTAAATCAATGAAGCCCTGGCATCCTAATGAAATTGGCTTGGAACTTGTTCAGTTTATGATGAGCTTTTTAACCTCAGCTTCTTATTTAGCCTGGTGCAGGGTTGAAATGGGAAAAAATGTGACGTTTTCCTCCCCAGCTCATCTTTCATCTGCTAAGTGGAAATGGTGGAATTAGATGCTAATCTCCTGGTTGGGTTTAAAAATAATCTCTGTGTTTAGCTCTCCTTGGGGGTGTGGAGGGAAAATAGAGCAGGGTTTTCATGTTTACGAGGCTGACACCTTCCTGGGCTGTGCAGGTGTTTCCCAGTCTGGAGACAAAAGGTCCTCAGAGGGGAGAGTGGGATTATCCCCTCACTTGGGGAGAAGGTTAAGGGCAGGAAGGGGTGAAAGTGAAATTTTATCTCTGGTGGTGAAATCCATTAGAACAGAAATGCTGCAGTTTGTTCCTCAGAAAGGTCACTGCTCAGAACTAGGTGGGATATTTGGATTTATGCAGATGGCTTGAAGAACACTGTGGTGAATCTCTGAGAATGAAGAATATTGGTGGCTACTGAAGCACAGAGGGAATGAAGCAGCCTGAAGAAGGCCAAGACCCTCCAGAGAGGAAAGGCTGAGCTCTTCCCTGGCAAAGGTGCTCCAGGTCAGGCAGTCAGAAGGGTTTCCTTGTTCCAAAACCTGTTTTCATAGTAAGGACAAGAAAATCTCTCTACAGCTCCATGTGTCCTTCCTTGCCAAGGAAAGGAAGACCAAATATCCATTTCTCTTTACACCCAGATTGTTTGGTGAACATTGGGGAGAACTGGGAGGCCATTGAGAGGTATTTAGGCAAACAAGAAGCTTTTAGTCTCTTGCAGTTTTTCTCCTCATAGAGAAAGGGAAGAAAACGAACCTTCTTTTCCCCATCACACTCTCCAGCAGAATAAAATGTGACTTTTTCCCTAAATAATTTACAGCCTGTCTTCTTTCTGAAAGTTTTGGTTAGTACAAAATGACACTTCCTACCCTTTAATGCTCTGATGAAATATCCTTCCATGTATAATTTAGGAACTGGCAGCTGGTAGTAGCAGGGCAGGTGTAGTGCTGGCATTTGCAGGAAAATCCCTTGGCAGCACTCTGCTCCCAGGCCACAGGAGGGGACAGTGCAGGAAGAACTGAGGACAGGATCAGTGTGGAGACAGCCCTGCCAAGCCTGTGTGCCCTGGAAGGGTGAGGAATGACTGGGAAACCAGCTCTGGTGCAGCTCACAGGGATATCTGACTGCAAAGCAGGCAGAAGGGCTCGAGGTTATGGTCAGCAGAGGCAGGCAGGGTCCTTGGTCGAGATTTGAGCCTAAGGAAGGGGAAATAAGGTCAAAGCCTTGGTCTACCATAGCCCTTAGGGGCTTGGGGCAGCACTGTGGGCTCAGAGCAGCAAACACACCTGGACTTGTAGACTGTGCTCAAGTAAGCTCCAGCTTTCACAGAATGGGGTTTACATCTTTGTGTCCACAGAAGAGGAAAAACTGTTCCTTGCTTTATTGCTTTAAACAGAGAAATAATTACTTCCTCTTTTAGATGCCCATTTTGAAATACAGCAGGTGTTTTATAGCTCTTTGGGCATTAGCACTGTGTTTTGAGTTCAGTTTTCTAAATCTTAAAACTGGTAACAATCAGCAATGTTCAGGTTTCATCCCACACAAGCTCTCCCTTGCCAAATTTACTGTTACATTTTGAGGACATTTATTTTCTCTTGTCATTTTTTGAAGCTGCTCAGAGCACACAGAGAGAGGTGCAGGACACCTGATCCCAAACCAGTTTTTTGGATGACACGGCCCTGTCCCACCACACAGTGACAGGAAAGAAACTCAGGGTAGTTTCAAGTATGGACACGTTCAGCAGCAGGAGCTTTCCCAACCTGTGCAATAGATCAGAGAATCCCAGAATCACTGAGGTTGGAGAAGACCTCTAATCAAGGTGATCTCATGCAAATGCAAATGAGGGAGATATCAACCTGGGGGCAAAGCAGTGATGGTGCTTTTGACTTCTGCCCTTCTCTTGCTGCCCATGGCCCTGCCTGGGAGGCACAATTAGCCTGGAGCTCCTGGAGCTGCCCTGTGCAGGGGCTGTGCTGTGCTGGAATGCCCCTGGCCATGGGCTTTTCCCAGATATTTCATTAACGTTCAGAAATGGCACTTCCTTGCTAATAGTCTACCCACATTTAATAAACACAGCCCAAGAGTTTTATAACCTGTTAACTTCCAAGTGGCAATAATTAAACAAAAATGATAAATAATTAAGGCCTAATTACATGGTATCAGTCATTTCATTTTCCAGCAGGCACGTTAAGTGCATTTGCCACTACTGATTGGGGGCTCATTCCGCACGCGCTCAGCACTTTCCCTGTGCGCCTGGATGGAGAGGCAGGTTCCACGCAGCTTTATGGTGGAGAAGAAAAAGGAAAATGTGCTTCATTAGCTGGGTAATTGTCCCCTTCCACCACTGAAGATAATTCCCACCGAGGCTCTTGCAGACTTTGGGAAGGCAGCAAACGTTTGTGCTTTGTGTTTCTGTGACAGACTGAGCTGGAGGAGATGGGGCAGATGCAGAACACAGGTACCACTTTTTCACTGATCCTTTGGTTCTGGATCCCAAACTGACATTTGTACCTTGGGACTGATGCCATAGGATGAAACGAGCCCCAGTGAGCAGACAGAGGGCAGAGGTTTGAAGGTGTGACATCAGGATCCATCATCACCAGATCCAGCTCATCGTCAGATCCACAAGTGATGGAAGTCCCCAAAGCCCCACTGTAACTCCAGTTTACAACATCTGGAAATATCTGCTCCCCAAGTGTTTTGACTGGGTATTGAGGACTGTTCTGAGCACAGAGGCACAGCTGGAAGGGCTCTCCAGAGCTGGGAAAGTCAGAAGTACAGAGCTGGCTAAAAGGGAAGGAGTACCATAGCTCTGTGAGACCCTGCAGCAGTGCAGGGCACTGAAGTCCCTGGTTCTCTTCATGGACAAAGCAATATGGAACAGTCTGATACAACCTAATAAAGGGGGGATGAGCTGATAGCACAGAATATTGGAACTGTTTGGCCACAGTGCAGGGCTGGTGAAAGGTTCAGGAGGGAAAGCATGCACTAAATCCACTCAGTTATCTGCTGCCATTTGTCTGCTACAGGGAATAAATGGTCTCCATTGCTTGGAAAGCAGGGAATTGGTTTAATTGATCTCTACTGGACCCTTAGTCAAGGAAGAGCCTTGCACATGCTTTCCTTGCTTCCCTGAAGCTGTACAATGAGCTGGCTTGCTGCAGTTAATTTCCAAATGGTTACAAAAAGCTTCCCGGTATTCAGGCAGCAAATTCCACTCAGGTTTTTTTTAGCATGTTTCAGTTCATCCCCCCAGACAGAGGACATAAGTTGACTTTCCCCAATGAACCTATTCCCTTATTTCATCCAGCCCCACTGTTGCCAGTTTTGGTTATGTCTGACAGTTCCATGGGTGCTCCCCAATATCCCAGTGCTGCTAGCTCCAGTGCTGTGGTCATGGATTACACAAATTTACTGCAATATGGACTGGGGTGAGATGCAAAGCCGGCCCTGGAAGTTTACTTTTTCTCTGTTTTTCCATCTGACTCTCCTGGGAGAGGGATGGAGACCTTTGCACTGCAGAAGAGTTTGAGTCAGAAAACATCAGGTGTGCAGATGAACAAGGGAAGGAGCTGCTTCTGAGGGTCAAGGCAGGACTGAGCATTGCAGGACTTTCCTACCCGGCTCACAATTGTACATACCAGCTGCTTAATGAGCTTTGCTCTTTGGGCTCCCGGGCAACTCTGGATTTTATTTTTCAATTTGCGTTTCTTCCCCAAGTGGAAAGACAAAGCGACTCAGCTACAGGGTGAAGTTGTGGACACTAAGTTGTCATGTTGGCTCTCTGTGGGACTCAAGAGCCCACTGTAAATGCACACAGCTTCTGTATTAGAGGGTGAGCTGGGCTGAATCACCTTCCATCTGCCAGAGTGCAGGAGCCTCCGTGACGTCAGGCACGGAGCCGCAGCTGTAAAGTGATCACTCATAATGTGCGGTGCCTAGTGCACAATTTCATGTTTAATTGCACACTGTGGGCATCAAGGAAGAAATCTAAACCAGCATCCCAATGCAACATTTATCCTTTCTGGTCTCACCAGCAAGCCCTCCCCAAAAATAGCCTGGCCCCTCGCTCGTCTTTCTGCTGAGGCTCAAATATTCTTGGGGAAACACAAACTGCTCTGCCAGCAAAATCTGTTTTACCAGCCAGAGAGAGCCCTGAGCATCCTCAGGGAATTCAACACTCCCACTTCAGCAGCTGGGGGCTCAATCAGGCCAAGGTGTTACTTCACCAGCCAGAGCATTACAGAATGGAATGCTGAGGAAACCACCTGGCATGGAGAGCCAGTAAATTCTCCACGGGGGAGGAGATGGTGAGAGGAGTGAGTGGAGATGCATTAGCAGAACAGCGAGGATTCTCACAGAAAGGGGGGCACATGTCAGCTGCACCCCACTGTTCAGGATGTGTGGTGCTGTGTTCAAGGAACTGAAGTTTCCTCAAGTGATGGGTTGCAGAGAAAAGTGGGATTGCTGCAAGAAAGTGGCAGCCCTGGATCACTGGATAAGTCTGTGTGCTTGTCTTGGTCTGCCATTGAGATGTGAGGGCTTGTTCTGACCCCAAAGCAGGTGTTCTGACCCCAAAGCAGCTCATTAGGGGGATTTGGGGTTTGAGTTGAGGTTTGACAGCACTGACATGTGCAGCTTTTGAATCTGTGGATCTCTTAGAAGGTCCACCTTGGAAAAGGAGGAGAATAAAGCATGGTGGCAGCTCTCTGTCTTCCTGCTGCTTCTAACACAGATCACTTTCAAAATGAGGCTGCATGAAGGGTTTCTCTTCGAAAGACATCACCTTAGGTGGTACCTCATTCAAATGTAAGGAGATGGTAGTTTGCTGCATTCTGTCCAAGACCAAATTTCTTTAAAAAATTACATCTTCAAGGGCTATTTTCACACTCAAGAAATACTGAGCTATTTAGAAATGTCTTATGTGGTGATTTTAAGGAATCCAGTCAGGAGTTCCATTGTAGCCTGTTCAGAGTGAAAATTGACTTTTCACTCTGAACAGGCTACAATTTACTAAAACCTGGAGAATTCACTGTATTTCCCCATTTTCCAGTTGCCCTGAGGTAGCTGTGCTGTTTCAGCATCCATATCTAACCCAGCCATCAGAGTGCACTGCTGGGCTGGAGAAACTCACCCAAAGTTAACAGAGCATCCAGGAAAACAGGCACTTGTGTAGCACAGTCCTGGTTTCCAGAGGAGCAGCTGGAACGTCTGCATGATCTCTTCATGGGAAGAAAAGGAACTTGCTGGGCCATGTTCTCCAGCAGCAGTGGAGAGAAAAGCGGAGAAAGCGTGGAATGACAGCAGTGGGAATGCAAAGCTCTGACCCAGGAAAAAGCCTAGTTATGGATTGGGAAGATGGATGCAGAGAGGGCAGTGTTAAACCTCCCTTGGCTCTGTCCATGGACAGATGCCTCCTGAGGTGCTCCTGCTCAGCCCTGCCCCTGCTGCTGGACATGACACATGTGCTCCTGGCCAGGAACCTGCCCAGCAGCAGCAGTGGCAGCAGCAGCAGCAGCTATCTGGCACAAAGTTGTCAGGAATTGTGTTAGGCTCTTTTCCACAGCAACCCCTGCTGCTTGCCCTGCAAACAGCTTGCAAGGACCCCAAGCACCCCCACTGTCACAAGGTCCTTTTCTTCCTGCCACATCCCAGTTTGCATTTTCGGGTCCCCTCACCAGCCACCTCTGTACATACTCAATTGCTTTAAATTATTAGAGGCCCTGGTCTGTGCTGCCATATATGTTGATGTCTGAGCATTAAATATTTATGGAAAGATTCATTATTTGGGCATTAATTATTAACTCACGTGAGTTAACTCGATGATTTGTGTTTGTTTTTTATGAATTGCCTTGGAATTGAAAGTGTCTGATTTTGAAGGAGTGGTGCTTGGGGGCAGCTGGTGTTTCCCTCCTGGCTTTTTGGTGGAATTGCTCCTTGCCTGGTAGGAGCATTAGTCCTCCAGACATTCTTTCTCCCATGGTTCCTGGCTGCCTGTGCCCTGGAGATTAACTTTGCTATCAAAAAGTTTTTGTTTTGTTTACAAACCATGCAGTTTAAGACAAATTCCTTCTCCCCCCTCTGGCCTCCTCCATGGCAAATCTCTCCACACACTCACACAGGAGAGACTTAAGATGCTCCAGCATCAATATAATTGTGTTACCAGGAGCTGTCTTCTTGTGTTCTGTCTCTTTAAGTGAAGTTTATGGCCTGAGAAGTAATTGATTTGCAACGGTATTTAAGACAAGAGCTGGAGGATACTGCTGTGCTCTTCTGCAATACAGTAGCCTGGAGAAAACCATTGCTAAAGCAAAAACATTGACTTTTTTTGTGATGTGGTGTCTTCTAATGCACCCAGCAGGGGTGAAGTTCGCTCTATTTTTATGGAATTGTCTGCTATTTTTACAAAGGTAGTTTGGGCACTGTACAACGCTGCTAGAGCTGTGGTTCAGGCGATGGGTGCAGGAAGGGAGGGCATCCTCTCCATGCTTGTGAATGCTGCTCCCTCCTTAATCTTTTGCCTTGGATTAGATTTTAGCTTGTTTAGTTGATTTTTTTTTGTGGTTTCTTTTGTTTGTTTGGTTTTTTTTTCCCCAGGGAAGGGTAGTTTTAGAAGGAGTCAGGTGAGGCTGGAGAATCTGCTGAGTTTCAGCTACCTGGTGTATAATGGCACAATGGGAGGGATAAATACATCCTAGATTGTGGGTAGGGACAATGCCAAGGCAATATTAGGGGGTAGGATTAGACCGGGAGGGTGGGAAGATTTTCCTAATACACTTGAGCCCTTTGTACAATCACTCTGTTGGACAAACTGTAAATTGGAGTGAGAACATTAAAGTCCCAAAGCTGATGGCAAATCTCCTTTTTTCAGCAGGCTTTGAATCTGTCCTGCTCTCTGTGGAGCAGGAGTATAGCAGTGGTTGGGTATTTTAGCTTAAAAAAATCAGACCAGGATAATTTCAGTAACAAACCTGAGCAGCCAAATGAAGCAAACCTTCCTTGCAGCCCACAGGGCTTGCTGGAATCCCCATCCCAGGAATTTCAGAGCAGAGCCGTTTCCCTGGGCTGGAATATGAAGGGATTCAGATTAGTTGCTGCTGCAGGAGGAGCAGCAATAGTTAAAATAATCAAGGTAATAGTCAAATTGGCCATTTTGTGCAAAGACTTCTGTCAGCAGCAAATGGAGCTACTCAGGGATAATCAAACTGTCTGAAATCAGTGTTTGGGAGCTTTCCAGAAATTCACCTATAGAGTTCATCAAGTCTCCCTGGATATAGATGCCCATGGTGAGATACACGTGGTGACTTCCCAAATTGATGTGCCATGAAAAATCCTTTCCTGGGAGGAGTGGCACTGATGTATCAAAACTCAGGGTGCAACAAGGACAGGGTGGCAGCCACACTTAAGAACTTTCTCTTTTCTGTCAAAATTTCCTAAAGGAGTATCTATTGTGCATTTTGACTCAAATAATTTTCCCTTCTTAAAATCAAGTAATTTGATGCACAATTTCCTCGAAATTCAAGGAATCTCCCATTCCTCCAATGGGAACTAGATGCCCTCTTTGAGACAGATCCCTCTAGAACCTCAAGCCTAGACACAAAGCTATGGATGAATAAAACTCTTCATCCAACCACATCCAACAAAGATCAAGCCCAGAACGGTTAGTTTATAAAAAATGGAAAACAAATAAGTGCCTTGTTCTGACTGGCTCCCTACTGCCCAACAGTTGCTGGTTTGTTCTGCAGGATCCCTCCAGCGGGACATTGTGGGAGAAGCTGGAGCTCCACTGGAGCAGGAGGGGGTCAGGAGATGCTCATAGTGCTGACCCTTTCTTCCCATGGCCTGGCATTTGGGAAGCTTTGCCTTCCCAGGAAATCCAGAGCCTTGAGTGTCTGTTCCTATTTCTACAACAGCGGGCATGAAAGCTTCAGGAAGTGAAGATTTCTGCAACTCCTTTGTTGGACTTTCTGCTCTGTTTGCATATTATAATTATTTCTGTTGACTTTTTTAAGCTGCCACCTGCAAATTTCCTTTCTCCTGTTGCAGGCAGTGACAGATTCTCTGTGTTCCCTTTCCTTCTCCACCTTAAGGGGAGCCTACTCCTCCCCACCTTAATCTTTTATATACTCACTGAATAATAACCTTTTCTGGTCATTTGCTCAGGAAGGATTTGTCATTCCAATATTTCATTAATCCTATAACATAAAGCCCAAAAGATATGTACATGGCTGAGCAGCAGCAAATAATTCCTTCTGTAGCCTTCTCAGCTTAAATACTGCACACCCTGTGTAGGAGCAGATAAGTTTGGAAGGGAGGTGTCAAACCCACTCTTTTCCACCCCTTTTGGGGACCACTGACTTTTGTCACCAGAGTGATAATCAGGCATTAGAAGGAGGCAAGGGAATTCCAGCAGGTCAAAACTCCTCTGTCTGCAGGAAACCCCAAGTCACTCAGAAAATGATGCAATTCCAGGCAAATGTAATTTATTCCTGTAATTTTGGTTCATCCCTGTGCCATGTGGATCAAGGGACTGCTCTGAAAGGTGCCAGAGATGTTCCCTGCCTGCTGCTCAGGGCACTGTCCCTCCTACAAGTGGTTTTCTTAGGAATGTGTCCACTCTCTCAAGCACCTGGGGAAAACTGCTTTTCTGGGACTGTTACAGAACCTCCTGGTGAAAAGACAAATCAGAGTTTTTATCCACTTTTCTGCTTGCCACAAGCTAGTCCCAGCTTCTAACCACTAAAGGCACTTCTGCTCCTCTCTGCTCTGTCAAAGAACTTAAGATGATCAATTTATAATGTCTGCAGAGTGCCAGGATGAAAAGATCTTCTGAAAATGCCTTGGATGAAAAGATGCTGTAAAAAAAAATCTTCACCCTGATAGACTGATTACAATCTATTGTGCCGTGGATTGGTGGGTGAGTATTTATTCAGCTTATTTTTTATTCTTATATACAGATGCTCTGGACCACAATGACCTCTTTGAAGTCATTATTGGCTCTTGCATCCCTGAGTAGCACAGAGGGCACATTAATAAGCTGTGTATAGAAAGAGACAATGAAGTCCCCAAGAAGTCATTAAGAGTCTATTGTGTCAGTCTGACTGTAGCCCACAAAAGACACCAAATCTGAAAGCTAAAAATATCCTTTGGAAATGCTGTTGACACAGTTATTTTACATTGGCAGCAACATCCTCCCCACATACACACACTCTCCCCCTGCTAGTCCTGCTCAGAGCAATGGATATTTTGGCAAAATCTGTCTTTTCTTGGGATTCAGTCACGTCCAAATGGCTCTGTCTGCACCAGCAGCTCCCAGCTTTATTAGTGAAGTCTGAGGTACAAGACAAACTCAATTTTCCCTCAATCCTACCAGTCTTGGGGTGATTTTACGATGATACTTTATTCCCTACTCATCTGCTTTATGCCCAGAATTCCTGTGGTATCTGTGAGATGAAGCAGGGGCAGGGTTGGAGCCTGGGAATGCTGGGCACCATTCAATCTCTCTCTCTGGACAGCATGCACTGGGGATGCTGCATTGCTCCTTTTGTTACTTTGGCTTTTTGCTAGCTTGAAGCAAGAAGTTTTGTTCCCTTCCCTTCCCCTAGCTGTACCAGGAATCCTCTTGGTGGCTTTTTGATTTTTTTATTCCCTTGAACTGTTTTTGGCTTGGCTTGTTTTTCTTTTTGGCCCATCCAAAGCCGAGATCTTGGATGAACTGAACCAACACGAGAAAGGACACTAAAATCCACCAGGTTTGGATTAAAATCCACCAGGTGAGGAGGAGACCCATGCCAGAAATTCAACAAGTTTCCCATCTGCTCTGCTGCTATGTGAAATCCTCTTCTCCTTTCCAGAGACAAAGGGACCAGTCACCATTTTGTTCTCCAGGCCACGATGTCAACCTATTTTTCCACCCCAGGCATTTTTTTGAGGGTTTTTTGTGGGTGTGGGTGGAGGGTAGTTTTCTGCGAGTTCATATCTAGCATTTCTTCAATCCTTCTTTTTTTTTTTTTTAATAAACAGTTTTGTTTTTTGGGTTTTTTTTCACTTTCACCCACTGGTATCAATTTCTCACATTGGCAGATAAAAAGGGAGTTATTGAAGCCCTTTTCTCTTTAGATGAAATGGTCATTCCAGGGTGTTTTCTCCTGAAATTTGCCTCCAAATTTCACCCCAGTGAGTGAAATGGTGAAATGCTGCACAAATACCCAGCTGGAGGCTGCTGCTGCTGTGCCAAAGGGCTGTGGCAGAGAAAATCAGGACAGGAAAAGATGGGAAGCAAACAGGTACTCACTGTGTTCTGTCCTTTCCGGAGCCAGAGGTGCTCCAAGCTCACCAAAGCAGATTTCTGTGTCTGAGCAAATGTCAAGAGGGAGAATTCTCCTCACTCCAACAGCAGAGGAACAGCCCCTGTGTATTTTCTGGCAATCTCCATCCCAAATACTGGCTGGGACACTCCAAGGAGTCGGTCCCAGAGGTAACAAACCCCAGCTGGCTCTGAGCTCCTGCTCTGTGCTCTGTGCATGCTCCAGACATCTCCATATTTTCATATTTCCTCACAATTTCTGGGTTTAGAGACAATGTTTCTTTTTTCTAAATGGAAGCTGGAATTTGGTTGCTGCTAATCAAAACCGAGACATGCACAGCAATATATGTTTATTTTAATCTGAAGAAGTCCTAAACTTAGAGAGAAGTTCATATCCTTAACATAGTTGTCACTGTTGATGCAAATAAATGACACAACTCCCTTCAACAGCCCAGTTTTATCTTAAAAACACTGAAAACCAACACAGCACAGTTACCCAGATACATAAAACTACTCTGAATATGACAGATATTTTAATAGAGGGTTTTTAATGGGTCTCATCTCACCCTAACACGCTCTGATCCTGCAAAGAGAGGTGGCAGATTATAAACAGTCACTGCAGCAAGCAAAGAGAAAGGTTGGAATTGATGTAAAATCCAGTTCTGCTTTTCCTTTTCCTGATTAAAAGGATAAGGGACAAGATTATTCCCTGCCTTTCTTGGCTGTGGAGTCTCCAATACTGTGTCTAACTCATGCTGAGTAATGTGTATTGATTGCTTTGTTACCAGCTTTATTGTTCAGTCCATCACCAATAAAAAGTTTATGTAAAACAAGAACAGAAGGAAGCAAGGGAGAGAAAGTCACTGGCGAGTGCAGATGCACACGAGGAGTAAATGCTGCTTTTATTTCCACACAAATATGCTGTGCATATTTTAGTAGCAGGATTTTTTGTTGGTTTTTTATTTGCTGGTTTCTGGTTTTAGTTTTTGTTTTTTTTTTTCACTTGCTCATGTATAAGTTTTCTTAGGGGAAAAAAGTACCAGGAGAGAAAGGGAAAACCAGGTGAGGATGATAAATTTGCATATGAAAAGGAGTAGCTGAGACTTTTGCTGTGGTTAAAAGGAAAGGAAAACGATAGAATTGGCTGAGGGTCTTTAGGGTTGGGTTTCTTCACACATGACACAGGTGATGAGTGTAATCACTCTCTTTCTCAGAGGCTTCTGGGCTGAAAATAATTGAATTTCCACAGCCAAATATTGTATACTGAGGCCTTGGCTAGGAGTATAAATTAGATGAGGACAGTGATAATTTTGTGAAGGTGGTGTTGCCCTCTTCCATCAGTCTGGCTGAGATTCACCCAGTTTGCTTCTTCAACTCTGGAACCACCCTCACCAGGCAGGTATGGAAATGAATCCAGGGGGTAAAGGAGGCTTTGCTGATGGACCCAGACCCAGCCAGGACCTGCTGGGGCTGGGTGCCAGCACAGTGGCACTGACAAAGGGCTGTGGGTGCCCCATGCGGGGTCCCTGCTGAGCCCAGCCCCCTTTGGAGCTGCACTTGCTGCTGGATTTCCCTGCAAAGCATCCCAAGGACGTTTATCAGCCTCGGCTCTTGTGGTTCCATTAACTTTTGCTGGCTTCAGACAATAAAGCTGGAGAGTTAATTTCATTCATTTAACCGGGGGGAAGGGGGTGGGGATGAAAAATAGACTGAATGCATTTTATTTGAATCTGATGGATCCAGGATGCCGTGCTCGCTTCCCCGCCACAGTCAGCAGTGTCAGCACCCACCAGCAGCTCCAGCCCTGCAAATAATGACTCACTTGCTTCAGTGGTCAAAGTGAAGAAAACTCATGAATTAAAAAAGTGTTTCAAGGTTATTCAACAAGAGGTTTTGACCCAAAACTGAAAGCTTATTTTTTTTTTTTTTTTATTTAAGGCATTTATTTGTGTCTTCTTTTTGGGTTGTTGTTGTTTTCTTTTCCAAGCAACAGAAGTGTCAGTTTAAAAAGTAAGTGTTATTTCAGAAGGAAAAGTAGAAGCATTCTGTTAGGAAACAGAAATGTGGGAAAATGTTTGACCTCTCTTTTTCTTTCTTAATTTTAGCTTTGTATTTTTGTCCTAGATGAAATTCTTCACATGCTGTGTCTGTAACTGAATAGTTCTGCTAATCACTTCCCCCAGACTGCATATTTTGGTGAATTAGATATTTTCACAAGGAATACTGGCTCCATCTCTTCCCTTGATCCTGTGTTGTGGTTTGACACTGGCCAAACATCCAGCACCCACGAAAGCTGTTTGCTCACCTTCTCTTGATCTCAGATGGGCAAAGGAGAGGGAAAAAAAAATTAACTGAGGGCTTCTGGGTCAGGATGAGGACTGGGAGGAAACAATTTTGGCAAAGCAGAGCAAAAGCAGTGCCAGGGCTGTCACCACTACCAAAATACAACAACCTCTGGACATGAACAGAGCTAGAGAAAGCTGTGCAGGAAGGATGGAGAGAGAAAAGAGAGGGGATTCCAGAGAACCCTGCAGTTTCAAAGCTGGGAGATTTGGTGCAAAATAAACTCCTGGCAGCAGGCCAGGCCAGCCTTGCCAAAGCCTGGCAGCTTGCTGTGGCAGGAGTCACCTGGGACATGAGGAATGAGGGATTTAATCTTGGCTGCACAACCCAACCTGTGACAGCTTTCACCTGTCCTGTACCTGCTCCCACCTTATTCCCAGAGGTGCAGCAAATCCCTTCCATTGACTCAGGAACAAGAGGCTTTTACTGTGTTTGAGTGAGCAAAACCCCAAACGATTCTCTTCCTAATTAGCCTAATGAGCCTTTTGGCTCTCACATGATGACAAGTAAATGAATTTGCCCTTTGCTTGACAAGTTCTTATGGGAATGATCTGAAGCCTTTCGTAACAATGCATCAAAAGTACCAAGTCATTAAAAACAGTTGTCCAACTATGAAATTAGTTATTGATTAATATTGCTTCCAGACAGCCATATTGCTCATTTGAAGAACAGATTAAAAAAAGGATTCTAATGTTCATATTTCTTCATGAGAGAAGTTATTGAAATATGGAAAACATTTGAGATCCTGAGGTCATGTATGTACTTCTATGCTCAGACACACTCATTTGATTGATTTCATCTTCACAGGGGTCTTGCACTTGGAAAGAGTTGTTGATCACAGTAAACACCTTGACTGGTCTCATCTTGCTGTGCCCTTTCCCAGCTGAAGAGAGCAGCCTCTTCTGGAAGAAACTTTACAAAACCGAGCTGAACCAGTCCTGCTGTGAGTCACAGGAAGTTTGTCATCTCCAGGCTGTGAGGCACAGCTAAAACAAGAACAGAGGGCTCCTAAAAGTGGCTGAAAGGTCCCTGCTCTGTGAATAGAGCCAGGAAATAACAGCCATATCCAGTGTTATTAGGGGCCAAAGGAGTGGTGTCAGAGGGAAGGAGAGCACAAACAGCCTGGGTGTGCTGGTCCATCTCCACCAGGGTGATTTCCATGGTCACCCAGACAGGTCAAGAGATGTGTCTGTGCTTTTGTTCCAGCCAGAATCCCTCAGTCTCTGCAGTGAGAAGAGGAAAAAATGATGTAAGGAGAGAAAGAAAAGGAAACAGTGAAACACTACTTGGAATCACACTAACCAGAAAGGATTTTTTAAACATTGTGCTGGTCAATGAAGTGAAATGACTGGCTTAGCACAGTGCTATGAATTTGTATGTTTAAAATCATAACTCATTTTGTAATCTCCTTCCTTCCACAGAAGTGCCATTTGTCAGAATACAAAAAAATTACAAGTGCAGTTCAGGTTCCATTTCACTCTGAGGTCATTTCCAGCCAACATTCATTTGTGGGCTGAGTTGATCAGAAGTTTCCCAAAATATAGTGGCTATTTCCGCATAAATATCTACTTCCTGAAACCAACACGTCTGGCAGGCAAAAAAAAAAAAGAAAAAGGAAAGCGTATTTCCCTGAAAATTCAGTTCTAGAAAGAGTCTAGCCCAACAAATGGCACAGTTATAATATTGTTCCTCCATTACAATTGCCTCAGAATCATTACTCTTGTATTTCATCCTCAGCTGATTAGTCCCTCAGCTCAATTGCTTTGAAACAAATAAAATACCATCTATTTGTGTTTTTGCTTCTGTGGGGAAAAAATCTGCTTATTGTGGTAAACCAAATAGATTGGTTTTGTCTGTGCAGGGTTTTGTTTTAAAGAATGGAATAATTTTGCTGGAACTGAAATTCAGATTTTTCAGGCTCTCTAATGAAATTTTCTATTGTGTGTTGATTTGGGAAACAGTCTGGACAGCTGATATTAAACAGCTCTGGAAGCTTTAACTGAGGTTTGGAATCACAGAATCCCAGAATGGTTTGGGTTGCAAGAGATATTAAAGATCATCTTGTTAGACCCCCTGCCATGGGCAGGGACACCTCCCACTGTCCCAGGCTGCTCCCAGCCCCAATGTCCAGCCTGGCCTTGGGCACTGCCAGGGATCCAGGGGCAGCCACAGCTGCTCTGGGCACCCTGTGCCAGGGCCTGCCCACCCTCCCAGGGAAGAATTTCTCCCTAATGTCAAATCTGAACCCACTCTCTGTTCTTTTGAAGCCATTCCCTGTGTCCTGTCCCTCCAGACCCCTGTCAATTGTCTCTCTCCATCTTTCCTGCAGCTCCTTCAGGCTCTGCAAGGTCACACTGAACTCACCTCAAAGCTTCTCCTCTCCAGGTGAACAATCCCAGAGATGCTCCATCCTCTGATCCCCCTGGTGCCTCCTCTGGATCTCTCCAGCAGCTCCAGGTCCCTCCTGTGCTCTGACCATGAACATCCCAGAAATGCTGCACTAAAAAGGTGTTTAGTCCTTGCCCTCTTTTTCAACACAAGGTGTTCAGATAGTCTGGGAAAGTTTTAGATAGTCACCCAATGTGAAGCTTATCAGGTTTGCCTATTATTTCTTATCAAATCTGAAACATGCCAGGCATCATTTAGCCTGAGATATTTGGCATTTCACAAAGCCTGGCTGCCTGTCACTCAAACCCAGGTGATGGGCACTTCAAAGAAGACCAAGGTGCAGTTTTGAGCACCATTTATAAATTTCTTTGGACCCACATTTTTCACGTGGAAGCCCTTAATTAATGCTTGAATTCCTGATAAATTTCCATGCGTTATTAACCTAATTGGACACAACATACACTCTGAGATTCTCATTAATATTTTTAACACATTGCAACATCTTTACTGTTGAGCAGTCAACCAAGTGTTCATCTCCATAAAAATGGGCTCCTCATAACCCAACAATATCCAATCATTTCCAGGCCATAAGGTAAATTTCCTATACGTTCTTTCCATTTTGCAGTTTCTCACCAATCAGCACAATAACTTTTACCCTATGGATTATTTCTCCATAAACCTTGCCAGAAGCTGCCTGGGAAAGATGGAAACTTGAGTTGGAAGACACATCAAAGAGAGAATCTCAGGCTACATGTAAGCTCTTTTAAACAGAATAATTTCATTTATTCATGTAATTTCTACCCTTTACTGATTCCAATTATTCTCAAAATAAATAAATTAATTGCAATATAGTAATGATAGAGCAATGATATCATATTTACCAATATTATTAAATGGTACTGCAGCCCACTGGTTGTTAAGTGACTTTGTTGTTAATTTATCTGTGCAGCAGGAACAATTTGGAGTCCAAAACCTGAACACCACAGTCTGAGGTGGTACAAGAAAACATGAAAGGAATGACCCTGAGCTAAAAGGATTAGTGGTGTTTGTTAGGAACCATGCAACAACAAAGTTAATCAGCCAGAACAATTATTAGGTAAAATAATTTTTAAAAAAATAAACGTAGGAGCTTTTTTATTGTTATTATCTAAAATTGAACTATGTAGGTTATTTTAAGTGGGTAGATTTTTGTTTGTATCCATGAAATTGCTACCATATTAACAAGATTTTCCAGACATTAATGGATTGATTTCTGTATAATTGTAACTATATTAATTCATCCCAATTACCTCTAAGTAAAATTTAAATTAAGTTAAATTGAAGAAATTAAAAATGTTTGAAAACCCTGCGTGGAAACCTTGAGGCATCATAAGATTGTCGTTTCTCATCTCTAATATCATTAATTCTGCAACTGAGAACACAACAGAAGGAGTCTTGGTTCTCCCAAGACTTGTAAACTTGTTTTCTGTACATTTCAAACCCAACTAAGAGGTTTTTTCATGAATTCAATGTGATTGTTTTTTGCCCACTGATGGAAAAGTGTCCTTGTGTGTCTCCTCAGGTCTGTTGGTTCACTGTTGAGGAGGCTGATGCACAGATGATCCATTTGGAATGTGGAGATGTCCAGCCATGAAGAGGAGTTTAACACAGCTGGAAGCTCTGGCACTGCTCTGGAGGAGAGGGAACAATCACAACGGGGACAGAGGCACCTCCTGACACCACAGGCACTGGGGAACCACCCACAGCTCCGGGGCAGCTCTTCTCCAAGGGGCAAAACCACAGTGCTTGCCGAGACCAGGGCCACCAAGAGCCCTCAGCAGGGCTTGGAGGCAGATCCCGACTGAGACACCTTTTATCTGATCTTGGCAAACTGTGTCCCAGCTCAGATCTGTGCTGCTTGTGTTGGGCTGGAAGAGTTTAGGTTGGATCTGCCTTCGACTGGAACTTCTTCATGACCAAGTTCTTCCATTCCCAGAGTCAGAGGAGCTGTGCTGAGGTTTACATGCAAATGACAACTTGCACTAGAACTGCTGCACATCTGAGAGGAATTTGGACACTTTGGGAAAGCAGGCACATGTCAACTACACGTATGTTTTTCAGCTGTGTCTTTTGGGACCTTAACACCTGATATCAACAGGTATTTCAGCTCACTTGCATCTTATCTATTCATCTCATGGCTGGCTGTATACTCTTCCAAAAGCTCCTCCAAACATACAGATCTCCTGATTTCCAGATCACTCTGGGCTGGGCTGGTCTAGAGATTGACTGGGCAGCCTTGGGCTGCATCTCTGCTCATCTCTGTTCAGGTGCTTGATAGGCTGCACTGATATGGAGAACAGAATTTATTAATAAAGGCTGCCAGCATATCCTGCCTTCTCTTCAACTGCAATTTTCCACTTGCACTGGTCTCTGTGGGCTTCAAGGGCTGGCCAGGTGGTCTGCTCTGAATTTAACAGCCTGAATCAGATAAAACACTCAGTCTAGATCATCTGTGCTCTGCTAGGATTAGACAGATGCAGGTCACACTGGGAACCAGCCAAAGCCATCCCCCTCCCCGCAGCAGAGTCATCCACATGAAGAGGAAGGTGCTCACAGGGAAGAGATGGTTTGCAGAAAGGTGTTCATTAATTGCAATTTTGTTCCGGACCCTCTGGTGAATGGAGACACACTGGGAATGAATGAAAGTTTTTGGAGTTGGGGAAAAAAAAAGGAGGAAAAAGTTTTGCCTCTTAGAGCAGGGAAATAGTTTAAGGCTATGTTTTAATTAAAATGAATATCTGCACTATCTTAATGTTATTGCCAGTTAAGTGTAGCGGGGTGATTTAGAGTTCTGTAACACAATTATACTCCGGTAATGAAGCTCCGCAGAATTATCCCAGGAATTCAAAATGCAGAGGGGAGCAGTAGCTCTCATTTGTAACCATGTTACAGCCTCTATTGTTACAGTATTTTCTGTTTTCCTCAAAGATTAACTCAGTCGTGTTTAAGTCTCCGGTTACATTGAAGAGAAGGGGGGAGCAGTGGCAGCAGCTGTTTCACTGTCCCTGCAGTGAATCCTTTCCAGAGGGATCCAATCTCCCAGCACAAAGCTGTCCGTGCTCCTGCTGGCTGCTGGGGGCCAGGACTGCTCACTCACTAGGAATTCACCCCCATTCTACAGGTGAGACCTCAGGTAAGATGCCTTGACAGGTGATGTGGAGCCTTTCAGAGCTGCTTCACAGCTTTACCTCTGCTTCTGATTCCTTCTGGTCTGCCTGGGAGGTCTCCTCTGCCTCATGGGATTCCTGCCATGGAAAAGAAGGGAATGGGCAGCTCCCCACTCAGCTTGATCCCCTTCCAGTTACACAAAAAAGACATTCTTAATCTTCAGCTGTGCTCCAGTACAGCCAAAGTCACACACTCTGGAGTTATGTTTTTAGATTCACGTGTTGAGTTTGACCTCTACAGTGTACCTGGGTCACTCCTGGGTTTGTGCCTCCGTGTGCTTTGCCAAGAGAGGCAGAAACATCCACACGCTGTGACAACCCCACTCAGACAGGCTCACCCTCCTGTCCATCCACATAACTGCTCATCTCCCCACCCCAAGAAGAAATTTGCTCAGTCCAGAACTGATTCAACACACAAGTGCTTCAAGCCCACCAAAATTCTTGGCTTAGGTGAGATCCTGAGGTACAGAGTGGATGTGGAAGGCAGGCACCCCAAACCTGCTCTCCCTCGAGAACTCTTCACCTCTGACTGAGAACGACGCACGACTTTGTTTCTGGAAATGGGAAAACTGTTTGGAAAAAGGAAGAAACCCTGGCAGTTTTCATTCCCATTGGAAACAAATTTGTTTGGTATTGAGGAAAGCTGAAAATTGAATTGAAGGTAACTTCCCTTGAGTTTTTGATTTGCAGCAAACAGATTAAAAGCAGAAAGGAATCGATATGATAATAAGTGCAATCGTCAGGAACACCTCCAAACCCCTGTGGTAGACCTCAGCAGTATGATTAATCCCAGAAAACATAATTTGTATGCTCTCTTCCTGCTTCTGTGGGTTGTTTTGTACAATTTCATATCACAACTAAGGTCCAGGCTGTTCAAATGAGGCATGTCTGTCAACTTTTCAGAATTGTCAGTGTTCAAATCTAGCACCACATTCCAGAGATACAGACATTCTAGCTCCAACCAGGTGGCGCTTTTGGGGAAAAAAATAAAAATGGACAATAAAAGCAAGTTAAAAAATGTCTTGCTGCTCTGCCCTGTGGTTGAGTTTGAAACAAACTGGTGTGGAAGAAATGTTTCAAACCTGACATGTGCAGCGTTTCTTCTCTTTTCAAGGTGGAATGTTTCTGTTTGCTTGCTCGAAACTAATTTTAGTTTGTCCACTTCTTTCCAGTGGAGCCTTTTGCAACCATGTTTCCCAGATCTCAGCAGTGAGAGCAGCTCTTTCTTTCAGGCCCTGGTCTGTTCACACTGAGCTGTGCTTTTCTGCCTTCAGGCCTTCTAAAATATTATCCAATGGGGCAAAATGCTGCCCAACATGTGTAAAGACCTTGCCTTTCACCTCCAGGTCAATTCCACCTCTACGACCCAAAAAATACAAATCTCCCATTGTTCAGTTTTACCTGAGGAGTAAAGGCTGTCACCTCTCAGCTTTGTGAAAACCCACAGCTCGAGCTCTGACTCGAGGCAGAAGCTCACTGTTAGCATAAAAAAATAGGTCAGTCCATTTTCTGCAGAAAACATTCGTCCTGCAAAGTTTTGGTCCCTCTCCAACCACTTGCTAAAAGCTCATGACCATGGAATAAAGGCTAAGGTCAAATGTCCTGGAGCTATGAGACAATATCTCAGGATGCAGGTGTCCTTGGGCTGTGATTTAGGTTTCCATGTGTCTTACTGCATTTGCTTAATGATTTTCTAGGCACCTATGGCCATAGCATCTGGGCTGCTGCCACAAATTAAATGCAATCAGACATTAAATCAAACTGCCTCCAGCAGGCTGCAGAAACAGGGCTCCTCCAGCAGGCTGCTGCCACTGCTGGGCAGAGGGGACTCAGGAATGGAAATTCAAGCAGAGGTGTTGCTGAGAGGGTATATCTTGAAAAGTTGGCACTATGGATTACCAGGATATCCACATTCCTGAACTTGAATTCTTCCTCTATGAATATCAGAGAAAATAAGGGCCAGAATATATCTTAAATTACTTAAATATTCTACAGCCTCACTGTACAGAGAACCTGCCCTTAGGCTTCCTTTCAGGCAAAATCCCAGGCATCATTTATGCAGCACAAGGCCCTGAGGTTCAGACACTGAGACTTTGGTGTTTTATGGCTTCTTATTAGATATTTATTCTTTCAGCATGACCACTTGAATTTACAGTAGCACATGCTGGGGAGGATGGATGCCTATCCCAGGCCACTGCCTGCTGAGGGTTCCTTCCCTTGTACTGGACACATTTGGAATTTTATATTCCATATGTTACTCTTGGAGCCAGACACATGCATGACCATTATCGGCCTGAGTGCCAACAGCTGGAGTGTATAAACTGTCTGATATAACAGAAGATTTATCAAGAAATTTTCCCAAACAGTATAGTGTAAATTCAGCCCCATTTTGGGGTGTGAAAAAATTGTTGTATCTAGAACTGTGACAGTATGAAGTGATATCTGACTTAGTGCTGTTTGTCAAAATGCCCCAAATAGCCAGATAATAATTCAATTTAATCCTCTTTATTGTGAGAGAATGAGGGAGACTCTCAGGGCATGTAAAATTTGTCTGCATGTGTCCATCTGCTTGCAATAGCTCTGTATGGCAGCTTGATTGGAAATTATTTGCATGGGAAGGAAAGGTCGCTGTCTCTGAAGGACAAAATCTGCCTCTCTGTCCAACAAACTCCAGGAGCCATTGGTCACCCTGGGATGACAGCTCTGAATTGCAGGGCAATGCTTGCTGCATTTATTTCTCCCAGTAATTCAGGGGGCGTGTGTGAGTGGAGGAGGTGTCACACATTTGGCCAAGTTCGGGCTGTGACAGAGGCACCAGGCCACGGTCACCTCAAAAACACTGAGGGATATTTACAGAACAGAAAATAATCATCAGAAGCTGTTTACTGATTAAACTTGAAGCAAGCCCAGTCCTTCCAAAAGAGCAATCATCTGCTATTCATCACAGATTCCTGCAAGTCTGGATGCAAAGGCTGTTGCAAAGTTCGGGAAGTCCTTCATGTTCAAAGTCACTTTCTGCTGTTGGTGTTAATGATATGTGAGCCCTTAGGAACCTGGGCTGAGCCTTGTTTGAGCTTCTGGACAGAGAAGAAAATACCTAAAATACAGGCAAAGAACAAAGGAGCATCCCTTCTGTAGGGTGTCATGTCAGTGGCACAGCTTGGGAGCATCCCAGTGTTCCAGAGCCATTCTCCAAGCCCCACCTATGGGGCCACACAGCACCTGTGACTGGAGCCCAAATCTGCTCAGCTACATCTTCAGCCATGCTTAGCATGGAGCTGCAAACTTCCTGGGTGAATAAAAAATCTCTCTCAGGTGAAAAACAACAGAGGATTCAAGTTCATTCATATTTGAATGAAAATGAGATAGATCTTTTCCTTTCTAGTTTTTCAGTAGGATTTACAGTTTCATGCATTTGAATTGTTCCTCCCTTCCAACCTTGGATCCTGTTGGTCAAAGTGACCACACTTGGCAAATGGGGACAGTGATTCCTACCAATGTAATCCCTGTGGATTTCTTACTGTGGTTACTGAGAGTGGGATGGCTACAAAAAAATGAAAAAAGGGTCAAATAGCTCCTGCCTTGTGGACAGAGGGCTGTTTTCAGATTTGTACAACTGGTGCCATCAGAAAATAGCCATCAAGTGTTTGTACTCATAACCCATGGAGCATTTCCAAACAGACCAGCACTTCCACATGCATGGCAGGAGGGAAGAGGCAGTAAGTTGAAGCAACCTGTACCTTGTACCTCTGTTCTGAAGATCAGAGTTTTCAGTGACACCACAGCTTGAAGGGTTAAATCTGATTGACTTTCCACACTGGCAAGACAAATCACCATGATATTTTCTCCCGTTTTAGATGGTGATCTTCTATTAGGAAAAAGAAATGAATTGCCAAGAATTTTGTCCTGCTGTGTAGGTAGAACCATGACACATTAAAACTGCTTTCCATCACCAGCAAAACTCAAATGCAGCAATTTTCTTTCTCTGTTTCACCCTCAGTTTGAGGCCTGATTTTCTAACACACTTGTAGCTTTGATGGGGAAGCTGCCTCCTTCCTTGAACACAGGGAACAGCAGAAGGAAGAGCAGTTTAGTACTGAGCATATAAAGACTCTTACAGGGAAAATGAAGCAGAAATCCTTGGGAAAGGTATTTCTGATGGAACAGATCCTGGGTTTGAGAGAAGCGCACTCTGCAGCACTGGGCTCAGAGAGAACATGATGTGCTGGACCTCACCAGGAGTGGATAATTCCAGAGTCCACATCTCAGGGACATCACTTCCAATCTCACCCATGTCACACAGTTACTCTGCAGAGCCAGGAGAGTGCTTTGGTTATTGAAACACAGAATGAGCTATCAGGGAACACGGTGTTTAAACCAGCCTGAACAATGACTCCCCGTGCACTTTGCAGCAAGTCATTTAATCTCCCTGTGCTTCTCCCCTCTGCAGGCTGAGGACAATACTTGCTGCATGTACCAGGACACTGCAAAGCTTCATCTGCTGAAATTATTGTTGCTCTTTGTAACTACGGAGTGTTACGAGAAGAGATAATGGAAGCACAAGTGAATTTCACATTTGAGTGGTGGCCATTAAGCCTTGCTAGAGTCCTCTGACTTCAAAGACATTTTATCTCTTCACTCCAGTGACAGATTACACTTCAAGGATTAACCCTGCACATAAACCAAGACAGGGCTAATTTTTGTCCATGTTTCCCCTAGTGTAGCTATTTACCCCAGAGAAAAGAGAATATGGGAGTATTATTTGTACCTGCCTCCTTGTGGGAAATGCCTGCCCTAAAAATACCTCTTGTCCCACTTTCTCTCATGGGTAGTGGAATCAGCACTGCCGGGAGTCAGGAATGTGCATCCCAAATCTTCATCTGAAGACATTCATCGGAAGCTGGGGACAGTTTCATCCACAATTATTTTTTTTATGGATGTTAGCTACCCTTTGTGCTGTCTATGGAGTCACTTCTGCATGCCCTGCTCCCTGGGAGGTGCCCTGCACTAGCACACCAGGGGTATAATCAGATAATATCTCCTACTATAGAAAAGTGTCAATCCTTCTCTTTTCAGATGGCTGAATGCAAACCAAGTGTAGGGGCTGTCACTGGAGTTGTTTGCTGCAGTTGGATGAGCACGGAGGGCACACATGGCACACAGGCACAGGAACACTGGTGGATTTGCTCTCACACTCACACACCAACTGCAGCTCATGCCCACAGCCAAGCCTGCCCCAAAATCACTGCAGGGCTCTGGCAGAGCTGATCTCCTGTGTCTGGTGGGCACAGGGAGCTCCTGCCCAGGGCTTTACCCTGTCAATACTGCAGGGTGGGCAGGGAAGACGTCCACCAGAACATCTGGATAGGGCTGGGAGTACTGGGAGAGTGGACAGGGAGGTCCCTGTGAGAACCAGGAGCTGAACCCTGGCAATCCCAACATTCTGCCAAGAGTTAAGGCATTCCATTCTCCATGCTACCAGAAATTGCCATCCTCATCCAAAGCCACAGCTCTGGAGGTTCTCAGCTGGGCTGAGCTGTGGACCTGTCCTTGGTGGCACATTTCAAGCACTGTGCTGGGGTTGGAAGGACCACTTTGTTTCACTGTTTCAGTTTGTGGGGCAAAATCAGTGGGATTTTCTGGTCTGTGGTTGTCAGTCAATCTTGTCAAAGTGTTAAAAGTCAACAAAACGTAAACTCTTTGAAATGGAAAGCAGAATTTTGCAGAGAGCCCTGTCTGAAAGAATTGTGACCAAAAAAATGGCTTTTTTATTCATTAAAATTCAAATGCAGATAAATAAGCAACAGCTCCAGTGAGGATTATGGAACTTCAGTATTTATGAGGAAGCAGAAATTTTATAAATATTGAGATTGGCTATTTTCTACCTACATACCTTTTTTTAAGAAGAGTAATAACATTTGCTAGTCCAGCAATAAAACTATGCATTTATGCAGTAGCTTTCATCCAGAGATCTCCAAGTACTTTACTAACATTGGCTGGATGAAGCCTCACAGAGCTCTTACAGAGAAATAAGGAATTATTATTCCCAGTTTATAAATTGAGAAATGTTTGCAGAAGAAGATAAAGGAATTCTGTCCAGAGGCAAAGGCTGAGAATGTGGCAATGCTGTGGCAGAGTCTGGGAGCTGTTGCAGGAATTATTCTCCATCTGAGGGGCTCCACCAGCTTAAAGATGTGCTTGGAGGGACAAAAGTTGCTGCAGGAACTGATGGACTGAACTTGGAGTGTATCATCACTTCACCCCCACTCTGCCTGTGTGCTGTCATGGGTGACAATGAACGAGAGTAACTTATTCCTACAGATCAGCACCAATCTTGTATGAGTTAAATAAAGGCTCCATCAGCTCAGAGTTATGTGCTAAATAACTCTGTGGCCTCATGTATTCAGTAAGATAGGGTATCTCTCCTTAGCACAGAATCATGCCATGTAAATGTCACTTTTATGGATAAGGTCAATTTAAAATATGTTCCCAGCAGCAGCAGCAGCCACAACAACAACAACAACAACAACATTAACAGCAATATCAACAACAACCCAAATAATGTTTTAATAGTTTTCAAGACTTCTCCTCTACAAGACTTTTTAATGAAATTTGCCCCTGTATTAAAAGGAAATTCTGTCATAAATATAAGAAAGAAAAAGAATGTCAAAATCCAATGAAAGATAAATACAGACTGAGTAGAACATGTGTTTTCATCAACTTTTACCATTTTAAAAAGACAGAAAATGGATAGAGGTAGGACTGTTTTCCTCTTTTCAGAAAGAAAAATTCTTCCATTACATCAAAATATGGAACTGGAGATCTGGGTCTTCCCCTGCCCATACCTGGTCTTCAGAATAAGCCTCCACCACTATCACAAAATTCCTCAGACAATCAGAAGGTTTCCTTTCTTAGATTAAGTCTTTTTGTGGGTGGGGATATTTTTTCTTCTTTTCCTTCTGGCTGTCTCTATGACATGTTTTCAAGTGATCAAGATTACTGGGCTGGATAATATCCAGACAATTAATTGGCTAAACTGCAGTTAAGGTGATCAAGAAATTCTAATGGCTGAAGGGATGTTGATAATGAAGATGGGGATGATGGCAAAATGATGCTAATGAATAAACTTGTCTATTTCTAAACTTACTCTTGTTGCTACCATCAGTGGCTATTTTGATGTAGTAGGTTCTGGCTGTGAGTTGCAGCCTGTGCATGTGCAGGGGGTGGAATTGCACTGCCCTGGAAATGCTCATGTGGCCTTTTGGAAGCAGATTTCACATCACCATTGATGGAGGTATTGCTGTCTGCAGCTTCTCATTTAATCTAAGGCCTTGTCTCTCACCCACTAATTTATATCAATCCCTTTCTTCCCATTTACATGTAACACCTTTTTAAATCAAGCAGGGGTGTCTTTTCCAGGGCTCTAAGTGGCAGGGAACTCACAACATTCAGCTGTTGCAGGCATCAATTACTGCTGCTATTTAGAGTCACATCTCCATCAGAGTCTGAACACGGCTTTGAAGTTTGCATCCACTGGGCTTTGCTGGAATGTTTTCACTTCAATTGAAGAGCATTTTGTTTACAAATCCCTTCCCCATGTAAGCTGAATGATGATGATGATCCAGTCATCGCTGCTTTAGTGCATGGGATACAACCAACCTCTTCTCTTGGAAAACTGGCATTTTTACTCCCTCAGCAAGGGCTGGAATCCAGCTCTGAGGCATGGGCAGCCTTTCTCCTGGCGTGCACTGATCACAGCTCTCAGCTGAAGTTATTAGAGAAAGTGATCCTAAGGGAGAGGCTGCTGAGAAAACTCACAGATATTTCCTCATTTCTTTAGGACTTGCATGTCTCAGTCTTGATTGTTTCTCTCTAATTTCAAGTAAAGCTGAATGTTGAGTCTCTTTTGTTTTGTTGGTCCTTTGGTGTTTTTTTTTTTCCTACAGATCACATTCCTACCCGTGAAACACTGCTGGGATGGAGAAGGCAGGAGAAAGGAAGGCAGTGTTGCAGGCTTTTGTACTGACACAGCACTTGTTGTGCCTTGATTCCTCCAGTGGCAAAGCCATCATTCCTTAAAATCCCTTTAGGCAAGGCTTTTTGGTGTCCTGAATGCACTGAGCTCCCTGTGAGATCCCCAGGCAGAGCAGGGAGCTGGAAGGGGCTCTTGTTTTGTGCTCCTGGTGAGCAGTGCCTGCCATGCTGCTGCTTTTCTCCTGCTGATTCCCAGCTGATGGATCTGGCAGCATCTGAGAGGAAGGGTCAGAGTCCAATGGATTAATGGTGCTTTGATTGGCTTGGTGATGTTTGATGTGTTGTAGATATGCTCAGGCAGTGCTTCCTGTCTCTTTATCTTCCACGTGCAGCTGTGCTGACAGTTTTCCCAGTGCCTTCCTGAGCTGGCTGTGCAGCACCAGGAGTTTCTCAGGAGAAATATTTGGCTTTGCTTCCTGGATCCACTCTGTCATACACACTCTGTGTAAGGAAGGGGCCCATGAATGCAGTAACCCACTTGAAAAGGGAAGAGGTTCACTTGCTCTTAAAGAAGAGAAGGATCCATATAAAAAATCCTGGTTGCAAAGCTTTGGAAATGCAAAAAAAATCTCAACTGCTGCTCTGAAAAGTCACAATTCACCCTGACTGCTGATGCCAAGGACATCTCTCCTGCGTGCATGTCTGCTGTGATGGAACACTGATGTGTCACAAGTGTGGAAATGGTTTCCTACAACCCCTCTTTTCACACACGGGGGAGAAATTCTCACTCCAGGCTGCCAGGCAGAGCCTGTGCTTTCCACCAAGGCTTCAATTCATGTGTGGCCCTGCCCAAATGCAGGGTCTGGGACACAGCACAGCTCTGGGCTCTCTTCCCGAGCCTGTGAGTGTGAGAGATGCTGGAGGTGTGAACAGGGAAGTATGTGAGTCTTGGCACATCTCTTGAGGACAAGAAGTGACCTCTTGGAAAGACTCAAATGCAAAAAAATGAAAAGAAAAAGAATTTGACTGTAGCAATACTGGGAATGGGAAGATATCCATTTCATTTTCCATATCCATGCAGACATATCCATATCTCTCCAGAGATAAAATAAAGCGTGTTACATCAGGATCCTAATCCCTAGGACTTGACTGATACCAAGTGTTTCTATTCTTTCATTTAGTTTTAAGTGCAGCTCTCTTTATCCACCCATTTAATTGTCCAGGCTATCCAGGCAGGATATCTTACAAACTGGAAGCAGCTATAGCCTTGTGTGTCTAGGTAAACTGCCAATAAGGAAAAACATTATTGTATGAAGAAGGAAATTCTAGACTTTGTAATTATCCCACTGAAAAATTGAAATGCCTTTTAAACCCTTTTTCTCCCTTTCCCAATTGAAATATAAATGAAAAGATCTTCCCTGGACTGAATTGTGACTCTGTGTGTATTTGTGTGTGATTAATTCAGATTTCATCCTGCATGGAGTCCTTGACTCACTGAGACCATTTGTGATGCTCTGGAGATGAGCTGCACCACAAAGGGAGTGAAATTACATGAAATCACCAAAACCAAACTTGAAAATAAGTGACCTCAGGAGGTCACCCAGCCCTGCCTCAACTCTCCACCAGCTATTTCTAAACCTTTCCTGACAGATGTTGGTTTAACCTGCTCTTAAAAACCTCTGGTGGTTCCAATCTCACAGCAATCTATTCCAGCCCTTAATCGTCCTTTACTGTTGAATGTTTTCCCTTCATGTCCAATATAAAATAAACAATTATCTCTATTTTCTCACCTCTTTGGAGACATGAAATATATGCTTTTGGATGTTGAGACCACACTTTCCAGTGATGAAATCAGCATTCTCCAATCAGGCTGATTGGGCTGCAGGTCAGGCATTTTTGTGCTGATACATTTTTCTTTGCCATACACAAATCCTTTTCATTTTTCTACCTCTTTATTGATATTTTCTCTCCCATATGTCATATTATTCCATGTTTATATGTCCATCCCTCCCCACATCTCTTGGATTTGTCTGTTGTCATGGTTTGAAAGACAGGTGTCTGCAAAGGAAGGCAGGAGCCTCCCTTGGAATGGAAAATATGACCCCCTTCCCTCTGAATTGCTATAATTTTGAAATTAAAGGCAAAGATACTGGAAAAGGAATAACAATTCCTTTTAGGAACTTGTTAGGAACTTAACAGGAGTAAGACAGCCATGCTTGCAATGCCTCCTCTCCCAGGTCCCCACAGAGCAGGTGAGAGCCCAGCTCAGGCAGCTGCAGCTCCACGAGCTGATTTCCTGGGAGCTGACATCAAGGGGAGCTCTCCCGTTTGTCCTACTGGCCCTTCCCTGAACTATCGATGTAAATATGTGACAAAAGCATCGCTCATGCAGGCTGTTACTCTGGGATGAAAACATGACATATCCATAAAACGTGATCTATGTGTAATCATCACACATATGCCTTCAGACAGGGCAGAGCAGTGACTTGCTAATTAAGTTTTACAATCCAGTGGTTGTGCGAAAGATAAAAACATGTCCCTGGTCAATCCATTACAAAGAGAACAGAACATCTGACCTTTTCATCCTGCCTTCCGTTTGCACTCGCTAGATCCATAACCTTTTCCAGCTGGAACAGAAAGTTCAATTAAGTTTTGTTGGCTTAGAAAACTGCCCATGTCCTGGAGAGTAGATTAGGCACTCAGGGGCTGCAATTATCCATCTGGTGCCACTTCAGCTATAATATCTATATATTTATATACATACTGCCAGCCTTGCAAGGATAAACATTGTGCTGACTTGCTCGGAGGAGGGTCACGTTCCCTGCTGCTGGGACTCCTTTGGTGCCCACATCCCAAACCACGAGGATCTGTGCAGGGCAAACCCAATGTCACTCCTGGCACTCAGCCCCACAGGGAATGTGTCAAACAGGAATGGATTCAGCACATACCACCCAACCTTTCAGGTTTTCATCTCTGTCACTGCACTGATTTATGGATCTGCACTTCCCCACAGACCAGGAGAGGCATGAAGAACCTTTGGAAATAATTTAATCTCTGTTGAGAACAGAATTTTATAAATACAGACAAATGCATATATTAAATATAGTTAGCACTTCTGGGGACAACGAGCTTGGCCTTGGCAGATCACTCATGCAATTCCATCAAAAATGAGCTCCTGGCAGGGCCCAGCCCATCAATCATCAGGATGATCAATAACACCTTCAGTGCACACAATCAAACCTGATCAGCCTCACGTAGCCTCGGGTGAGGGAACTCAGAGGTCCTCCCCACACACACAGCCTGTACCTTCAAGGGCTCATTTGAAAGTTTGCTGAGCTGGATTTTCCCTTTGGGGATGTTTTCAGACTGTTTGCAGAGCTCCAGCTCTCTCTAAAAGAGGAGCAAACACTTCTCAGGTCATCACATTTCAGTGAGAACCGATGCCTTAAGAAGGGGAGGCAACAGTGACATTCATTCCCAATAAACTCCAAGGCCAGTGGGCATTGCAGCTCACAACACAAGGCTCTGCCTTTACCACAAGCTTATAGAAAGGTGAACATAAATTTTCCCTTATCCACTGGACACCAAGAAAAGTAACAAACAAACAGCTGAGCACCACACACTGTCTGCTGTGGGCCAAGTGGCAGTAATTCAAGTCACTATCATCAAAACATAGGTTGTCCTGCTCAAAACAACAGGAGAAAAAAGCCTTATCACCCCAAACAAAGGAGGAAAGCTGGGCTTCCTGCCTCAGAACTTGGCAGATTTGGAATATGTTATTTCTGGCCTCCATGAGGAATCTTTCTCCAGGGCTTGGTGAGTGCAGATTATTCTCATGTAGTCACCACAGTCATCAGGACATAGGACAAGGCATCATGGGTCATAAAATCATGGAATGGTTTGGGTTGGAAGGGACTTTAAAGATCATTTCGTTCCACTCCCCAGGGCAGGGACACCTCCCACTGTCCCAGGCTGCTCCAAGCCCCAATGTCCAACCTGGCCTTGGACACTGCCAGGGATCCAGGGGCAGCCACAGCTGCTCTGGGCACCCTGTGCCAGGGCCTCAGCACCCTCACAGGCTGGAATTTCTTCCATATACCTCACCTAAATTTCCCTCTTTCAAACTATGCTCCTCTCAGCAAGAAAAAAAAATCTGGAACACATTAAGGAAATCTGCCACTAATTCCCTCCCTCCCTTCCCCCCCCCCCTTGCTTGCTGACCTGCATCTTTTCCTGAGGAAACACAGACTCTCAGAGAGCTCCAGGTCACAGATTTACAGAACCTACCATGAGAACCTTGATTTAATCTGCTCCAAATGTCACTCATTCTATCCCACAGCGCTCTGGTGACCACCTTCACCTTGATGCCATCATCTCTCAGCTTCTTATTTTTCTCCCTACTCTCCCTACATGTGAAATAAACCATAAACTCCATCCTGCAGTAAGAACATCCCATAGCAAGAAGTTGGCTGCACCACGGGCCAGGAAGAGTGCAGGGATGGCTGCCCATATTTCAGCCTCCTGGAGAAGGAGCCTGGCCTTGGTTCTGCCCAGAGCCTGCTTGGTGGCACTGGTGTAAGAAAGGGCCAGGAGACCAGCTCCTTTTTAAGGCCTTTATTGAGGACAGCTTTGGTTGGGGAGCCCAAAGGGTCACACACACCACTGCTGCTCCCAAGGGACAACGCTGAGGAGGAGGTGATGTGCAGCTTTGTCTCCTGGCAGAGCTGGGGCTCCCCTCCTCATGGGAGTCCTCAGAAACACACTGGCTGGCTCTTAGTCTAGGGGTGTCCTGTTGGCCAGGTGCTGTTGGGTCATGGTGATAAGGTGAAAAAAACCCTGGTTGGTTTTCCCTACATGGGAGTACCATTTTTAGTCTTGGATGTTATATTGGCTTGTTATTTTTAGGGGTTTTTATTACCAAATTGTGTCCCAAGAGCACTTGCTGTTCCCCTATTTGCCAGGTGCCATTTTGGGAGGGGGTAATGGAAATGTGCATTGGTGTGAGTGAGTACTGGGACAGGGTAAGGGACAATCAGGAATATCAACAATTTACAAACACCTACAACATTGACAACAAACAGTCAATACAAACATCAACAATTATGGTCAACTAGGTGGACACACATTAACACAAACATTAACAACTGTAATCAACTGGGTGGACACCAAGACATACAACATTAACAACCAACAGTCAATACAAGCATCTACAATTATAGTCGACTAGGTAGATACACATTAACACAAAACAACAGCTGTAGTCAACTGGGTGGACACCTTGTAGATAAACCTGTGTTTGGGAATTCATTCCCCACACTGGCACCACCCAGGTGTGCCCCTCTTTCCCCAGGAAGGATCCCACCCCGGCACAGCCTCCCTCTGCTTTGCCAGGGGCTGAGTCTGCAATTTCTCCGAGACTTCCCACCTCCCCTGTCTCTCCCTATGCTGTGCCTCATTAGCTGCTCAGCCCTTTTGGGCTGGGAGACAGGAATCTGGCAGAAAGGTGTAAACAGCCAGTTTAATTGGGTGGTTAGGACAAAAGCAGCAGTGGCAGTGCTGTCATTCTGGAGCTGGCTTTACAAACAGGCAGTTTGAAAACCGTTCCCTCCCATCTGCACAGAGCTAAATCTCCCAGCTCTCACAAGTGAGCGTCTCGCTGAACACGGGAAAAGCAAACAGACACACACACACAAAGGTGCCTTTTCAGAACGTGAGAGTTTCTGCACTGGTCCTACACTCTGCCGTGGTTTATCCTCTGTCAGGTTGGGACTGCCCTGCTTTTTCTCCCCACCCATCTTAGTTTTGTGCACAATCACAATATTCACCTCCTCTGCTTTTTATCACCCTCCTCATTGGGACTTTCTGGCCTGGGCAGTCCGTGACAGCTGCCAAAATGTCCAGATGTGATGGGAAATGACAGATCAGCAGCCACATCACATCAGGCCTCAAAATAAGGAGACCTTTCCTGCTGGCCCTCATCTTACTGTCCCCTATAATCATCAGTTCCCAGCAAAGTCAGCTGTTTGCTTATTATTTTTCATTCTGGTGTTCTGTACTCTGTGTCTCTGAAAGGAAGAGGAATTAAAAATAAAACCAACTTACCCAAAACTGTCCTGAGATGTTCTGTCTGCACCTCTAAACACAGATGTGGATTTAGCTGTGTTGCTTAGAAACCTGCATCTGTGGCCTGTCTGGTCCCTTCATGTTTATTTAAAATCACATCTAATAGGAAAAGACACAGCCAGAAGGCTCGAGAGTGAAAGTTTACCAGGGTCACTGCTTCTGTCACCTGAACTATTTCTCTGGTCTGTGGTCCCAAAAAAACCCGAACAGCTTCCATACACATTAGATAGAAAAATACAGGATTTCAGCTCAGCTATCTTCCACCCAAGGTTTGTCCCCTGCCCCAGGAAAGCAATGCTTTTGTGTGGTGGGCAGCATTATCCTGACAAGCATCTTAACTTCACTAAAATGTCTCTTTTTTTTTTTTTTTTTCCTCTCCCTGCTGGGAAATTATATCCACAGATAACAAAAATAAATAGATTTTAACAGGGATACCAACTGCCCAGCAGTGCTGGACAAACTGGTTCTGTGCTGGTGTGAATAAAGCAGACATGCCCTGGCACAGGGAGCCCAGTGCACCTGCAGCAGCTCAGGTTCATTGTGTGAATTGCTCAGGTCAGGCTGGGCATGGCTGAGCACTGGCTGCCTTCTCAGGGCCTGTTCCCAGCATACTCAAGATTTCTACACAAATACTTCCCAGAAATGGATCCAGGTTCTGACTCCATGCTGCTGATGCCAGGGAGCACCAAAGTCCAGGTGCAGACATGACTTCCACCTCAGTCTGACAGTGTCTTCACTTACATTTAAGCACAATTGCAGAATCCTTACTGTTGTCTTCTCTTCTGCTGAAATAAAAATGAACTGGAACCAAAACTTGAAATCTAACAAATTCTGAATGTAATGGCTTCATAAATTGCAGACATGAGACAAGTGTGATTTATGGCTCTGCTGTTTTGTATAACCAGGGCCATAGATTTCTTCCAGTTACTGGTTTCTGCATGAACCTCAATTGAGTTATGGTTTAAGCAGGGACATGCAGCCTTTAACACTGGTATCAGGATGAGGAATCTAACCACATTCCCTGAAAACGATTTTCCAGTGATTCATCACTTTCACTGGAAAGCAGGTGACACTTTAATTCAGGCTTGAACTTCTCTAGCTCCTGATTGAAGTTAGAATTTCTATGGAGAGGCAGACAGAAACCAAAGGGAAGGAAATAGTGCTGTTGTGTCTGTCTCTTTTTGCATATCTCATTTCCCATCACAGGATGAAAATGCAACAGCTGAAATGCTGAAATGAAAGGCTGTGTTGAGGATCTATTCAGCATCATCACAGGCAGATCAGACAAGAAATTCCATGAGTCTGATTCTGCTGATGTTTCCTGCCTGAATGGGAGAGTCACAGCCTCTCCTTTGAGAGTGAATGAACTTCCAGTGTTAGAACCACACCTCTGATATTTTTGAAGCCTATAAATAAAGTTTTTTTTAACTGAACACCCCAGCACAAGCACAATCACGAGGGATGGAGTGCTGTCTAATTTTTCAGCTTCCTGCACTGGGACTGATTGTTTTCCATGGCCCTTTGTGCTCTTAGTTTATGAAAAATCAATACTTCCATGAAGAAAACGAATCCCCCAGCTATCTATTTAGAGCAGGACTACCTCCAGCTCTGTCATTTCTGTTCCCTTCACTGATCTCCAAGAAACTGGCACAGATGTTAATCCAGCAGGATGGGATCCCTTTGCTCAGGCAGTAGAGGGCACAGGGTCAACAACACGGATTTTGAATAACCAAAAGGGTGGAATTGGGATGCCACCTGCTACTAAGTGCAATGTGGCTTAGTGGGAATTTTCAGGTTTAACAACATTTTTCTTCCTACATCTGATTGCAAGGCAAAGAACTGTTAAAATATAGGGGAGAAAGACTTTACTGTATTTTTCCAGTTCAAAAAAGAAATAAAAAATCAACCCCAACCACAAAAAGAGATAGCTTGTAGAAAATAAGGCTGACAGTGTTTATTTTGATGTTCACAGGAGGAAAACCAGGTTTGAGATGTCATTCATTTTCTCTGAAAGAAAAGTCAAGATTCAGGAGAAAAGGCTTTGAAAATAACATATTCCAAACGGATTCATTTCAGCTCTGTTTGGTTTCTTATCCCAGACATCTTGGTTTGGGGTGAAAACTAAGATTTTTTTCAGCAGGCTTCTGGTTCTTGGAAGGCTCTCGTGGTACAGCCAGGCCCCTGGTGATTCTGCACGGCTGGGGGTTAAGCAGGAGCAATGGGGGATTTTTTTCCCTTGGTTTTATGTGGAATGGGTGATTCCTGCTCTGTGTCCCCAAGCTGAGGCCAGGGAGAGCTGCTGTCACCAAATCTGTGCTGGAGGAGGACAGGAGACACCTGGGGAATGGCTGGGGTGGAGGCATCACCCCCAGGAGGAACCAGAGGAACCTTTTGGCTCCATGTTTTCTGTTCCTGCTCAGTTTCTGGAAGGAATGGCTCCTGTGACAAAGCTGGGAGCCACCAGGTCCCATCCCTCCTGCTGAGGAGCCCACCCTGGGCTCAGTGGGGCCCTCACCCGGCAGTGTGTTGGACTAAATCCCTTTGATTTTCCCTAGGGCACTCCTAATACTCTCCAATGGCTGCTCATTGCTAAAATAAATCCTTTTTTTCCTCCAGCTCTTCCCAGGCGCTTTCTTTTCAAACCCCAGGCCTGCTTGGTGCTCAGAGATGTTGCCTTAATTTGCTTTCCCTTTCCCATGGCAAAGAGGCCGAGAGGAAACCACAAGGATTCTACTTGAAACAGCAGAGGCACATCACTCCTCTCCCCATCCCTTGTCTTCAAACCAGCAGCTCTTCCCTTTCCCCCACCCCATCCTTCCCACCAATGTCCCCCAAAACAAACCCAAAGGCTTGGGAAGCAGTGGTCTCTGCAGGTAGGGAAGCAGCTCCTGAGCACAGGGAGTTATTTTTGGTGAGGTTTGAAGTGCCACATGACACAATCTTCACAAAATGCCAAGCAGCCAAAGCTGGAGCCACGTGCTCCCAGCCCCTTGCACTGAGGTAAAAATAAACCTTAATAAAAGGGCTGAGGAGGCTCAATGGGAAGTGGAAATGCAAAAAGGACAAAGCCATGGAAACTCAGGTGGATGAGCCTCGGCAGGTCTGAGGGAACACAGTGTGATGGCTCTGCCTCTGCCTGTCTCTGTCCTCATGGCAGGGCTGGAGCACCAGACATTTGGAAGTGTTTGGATGCTGCTGAACAAGCAGGTCAGGAGTGCTGGGCAGGATGAGGCTGCCCACAGAAGCCACCAGTGAAGACAAGACACCACGTGTGGCTGGGTGCTCATTACTGACATCAGCAGTGGCTTTGTCAGGGGCCACCACCAACCCCTCATTTCCACTGCCATGAATGGGATTTTAATGGTGATGGGAAATGCTGTGCAGAAGTTGGGCATATCAGCCTGTGTCTTCAGTGCCTTGAACCTCAGGCTGCAAGTAATAAAAACCTCTCATGCTGGCTCTGGGGGTGCTTACAAGTTAAACCATGCTCAGGAATCATCCTACAAAATCTGTTTGAGCTCTCTAAAAACCATTGTAGGGGTTTCCATCTCTGGCTGTACAATTCCAGACACTGCTCTTTTAACCCATCAAGCTGACTGCCCTTTAATTTGAGCTTCTCCTGGGGATGTCTGTCTCAAAAGGCTGAACAGGTTACGAGGCACATTCATGTTCTCACTGTCATCTCACTCCCTATTTTCTTATGTTTTTCCAGATTTTTTTCCTCATTGTCATCTCACTCCCTATTTTCTTATATCTTCCCAGATTTTTTTTCCATCTGTTTTGTCAAAACTTCCTACAAAATGGCTGGCTCTGAAGGAAAGAGAATCTCCACCACACAACAGCCCCAAACTCCAACATGGCAGGAGGTATCTGGGTGAGAAAAAGGGAAGCAAAAGGGAATAAATACTAAACCAGTGTGTCTTCCCAGCCACACCACCTTTCCTGTGTCTCTGCCTGTCCCAAGCAGTGCTGAGCAGAGGCAGAGGTGACAGTCCTGCTGGTGGCACTGGGATGTCTGGTAGGAGCAGCATCGCCGTTCTGGAGTGTGCACCCTTCTCCTGCCATGCCCTACCAAAGGAGGATGAAATCCTCCTGCTGCTCTGGGGCTGGGGCTGCTCTCAGGGTGCTGGGAAGGTCAGGATGTTTGTATTTTCCACCTGCCTGATGGAGCAGGGCTCCTGGAGGCAGGATTTATAGGCAGCACTGCCAAGATGGAGCAGACCTTGGCTGGCCCATGTCCCAGCTCTGCTGTCCATGGCCACCTCCCACGGGCTCTGAGTAGCCCCAGGCTCTGCTGAGCACCACTGTGACCTCAGTGTGGCAGGAGGGTCTTGGACATGTGGGACTGTCATGGTGCACAGCCCAACTGTGACCCTAGCTCGTGCAGGACTGATGCTGAAGCACCAGCAATGCCCAGCAGCAAGAGACAAAACTCTGGCAGCTAAAAGGGCAGGAAGCAACGGGAAGACTCAGTGGTTTGAGGCTGGAAACAGCTCAAAGGAGAAGATGCAAATGCTCTTGCTGCTGCCTGGCTCTGCAGCTTCTCCCCTGCATGGTTAATTCCCAGAAACATCGTGGCTGACCAGCCCTGCCTGGGCTGGAGGGCACAGAAAGAGGCTGTGCCAAGGCCCTGGGGTGCCCTGAGCTCCCCCTGCCCCATGGAGGAAGCAGAGGAAAGACTAACAGGGAAACTGGGATGAAAGCTTTGCTAGCCCCAGTCTTGTCCTGGCTGTGCAAACATTACCAGTGCTACTGAAAGGGCACCAGCCAGTGCTGGTAGAAGGGTGTGCAAACCCCTGCCCAAAGGAAAATGAGGTCCCAAAGTCAGTAAACCTGGGATCCTGAGGGGAAACGAGTGCATGGCTCTGCTCAGGGCTGGCCCAAGAGCAGCAGTGGAAGGAAAACACAAAATGACATCTTGGAAGCTCACGAGTGATTTATTGTGCTTTTATATCCGCAGGAGACATTTTTTCAAATGGAACTAAGAGAGGAGGGATTAAAAAAATCCAATGAGAAATAATAATTGAAAGTCCCAGGGCAGGACCAGAGCAGGGAGAAGAAGCAGTGTGGCAGTTTCAGTTTTCATTTGAACAGTGCTTCCCAGGACTGAAAACCTTCTCCTTCTGTTGAACATCATTTCCCTGCCATAAATCCCAAACCCCAGCAGCTGCTGCTCACCTTTCTTTCCTCACCCCAGCCCCAGCGAGGCTTTAAGAGGTTTCCCGAGGCTGAAAGGCAGAATTCCAGACAAGGAAGGGGTTGGACAAGATGTCGCTTCCCATCCCAGTTATTCCATCCTGTGACTACTGGGATACTTCTGAGGAAAAAAAAATAGACAAGATACTGAGATGTGGGAAATATCATGAGATGTCTGCAAAAGGAATAACAGATCAAGTAGATGGTCTGTAGTGACGGAGTAAAAAATGGGGATTTGGTATTGAGACTGCAGGACATTGAAATCTTCCCTCTTTCTCTTGGAATCTTTAATTTGAACACTGATGAGCACTGACCAGGGACACCTTAAAATTTTAAATTCACATGTTAAGGAGTGTTGATGAGGCTTTTACAGGAGCAGGAGAGAGACACCAAATTAAAAAAAAAAAATAGAGCAAAACCTGCCATCCCAAACTTCAGGGTCTGTAACCCCACCCTGAGCTCCAGTGCTAAACGTTCAAGCCCTGGCATCACCTCCCTTTGCCTGACAATGCCTCCCAGTGCATTAACATTCAGAGTTAAACCTGGGGGAGGGCAACAAAAGTCAGGAATCACAGAGGGAATGAACTCAGAATTAGAGATGGACCTGAACCAAACCCCTGGGTCAGAACAGAACTCCGCTAAAGGACAAGCAGGGGGGTGGAATTTTGCAGCTCAGCCCAATCTATAATTCATTATGTATCTCTGGTATTTCTAAGAAGGCTACAGTTGTGATATTTAAATGCCAAACCTTTGTGCATTTTTAGGCTCAGACTTTGGTTGTTGCTTTTGAGAAGCTTTTTGCTCCTCTCTGTGCCTTGTTTAAAATAGAGAGGAAGAAAGGCCTGGCAGCACCCTAGGTAGCTTAATTCTTGTTATTGTAACATCAAGGACATTTTGAATTAGAGAGTCTGGAGCTCAGAGCCAGCTGATGGTCAGTTCACCTTTTTTTCAAGGTGGCTTTTCACTGGGCAGAGAGAAATTGCTATTTTCTCCCCAATACACACCTTGACAGGCCAAACTTTGTGACTTCCATGGCTAATGATTTCCACCACGTTTTTTCCCTATGGATGAGCAGAACAAGGGAGCATGAACTGATATTACCAACTGAGCAGATAAGGAGGTTTGTGCAATGCACAGCATGAAACAGAGCAGGGGGGGAACAAAAGCAAGAGGTGGTGGCAGTGGAGGGGAAGCCAAATGAGGAGAAATGTTTCCAACACACAGGGGGTCAGGAGGGCAGCAGAGGTGCTGGTGAGGTCCCCAGGCAACAGCAGAGGTGGTTGTGAAAGAGGTGCTGCAAACACAGACACCAAATTATCCAAATTTCCAACCCTCCCATGGATTTGGGTCACATCATCCAAACTGGGGCTGTGGCTCCTCAGCTGCTCTGAGGGGACACAGGCAGGACTGCTGCTTCCTCTATCCCATCCAGGAGGTTCTGGCCCAATTCTGGGGGGAATTTTGCCCTTTTCCTGGTCCTGTCCAGCCTCAGAAACAGGGAACAATCATGGGACCATTGATGGTGTCCTCACATCCCATCTCTAAACTGAAAGTATTTTCTTTTTGTTTTTTCTTACTCATTGTCATATATGTCAAAGAAATTTGTGAGCATTCTGGGGGCTAATAATTTTTATATAGAAAAATTATGCATAATATGAAACAATTAGTTGAAATTCTTTTCATAAAAGCTGGAGCAATGCATTCATTGACATTTAACCTCCTCCTTCCCCTGTAATCAAAGTCTTTTAAATAGAAATTACATTAAATTTGATTTCATTTTGGCAGTTATATCTTTTGAAAGAAAAAAAAAAGTGATAGAAGTGGGAGAAACATTTCTGAAGTAAAACAGGCTGTGACAAAGCAATAAGTATCTGTAGAGGAGAAGAAAAACCTTCTAAAAACCGATCCAGTGGAGCCCTAGAATTATGATGTCAAAGGAAGGAGCACAAGGGAAAAAGTGAGAGAGGGAAACAGATGTATCAAGAGAAATATGGATGGAGTTAAAACACAGTGATAATGTCCTTCCTAATGCCCCGAGGCACAGCCCTGCTATCACCTAATTAACATCTGGCACAGCTGGAGGGCTGGGGCAGGTACAGGGCCAGGGGGGATGCAGGAGGTGAGGTGAGTGAGTCAGTAATTGATGCTTTCCCTTCAGAGGCAGCATTGAGCAAACAGCTGCAGCAGGGTGTGAGGTGGCAAGGAGCTGAATCAGAATAAAAATCACCCTCAGAGAGGGAAATGCAGAGCAAAGGCTGAGTTTACCAGAGCTGGGGGTACCAGCTCAGCTGGAGGGGGACGGCAGGTGAGGCAGCCAGGGCTGCTCTGCCAAGCCTTTGTGGCAATTCCCTCTCTGCTCCTGTGAAAGCAGCTTGGAAAGCAGTGCAGTGTCCATGGCTTTCCCAATTTTCATGGGATATCCTGAGCTGGGAATGACCCACAAAGGTCATCAAAGCCCAGCACAGGACAGCCTCAATATCCCACCCTGTGCCCGAGATCATTCTCCAAACACTCCTTGAGCCTTGGGGCCATTGTTTTCATTCATACACCTGGCACAAGCTTCTTCATGGACCACCTGCTCCTAAATATTTTCTTCACCTTCTCTCCTCGATTCTTTCCTGCTCCTTCTTCGGCCAGAGCTGCATGAGGGTGTGGAGCAGTGGCTGAGGCTGGGCTGGGGACCCCCAAAGCAAGAACTGGAGACACAAAGGTTGATTTTTCTCTTGGCTGTTCAGGGAGAACAGGTCTGGGGCAAGATTTTTTCAGTGCAGAAGGTAAAATCCATCACTGTCAGAACCAAAGGGGAGGTTAGAGCAATATTGAATGGAGTAGGGCTTCCAGCTTCTTTTTGCAGCCTTAGGAAATAAATCTAAAAGCTTCAGAAAGTCTGTACTGTACATCTGTATTATCAAGGAAAATCTCAGGAAGTGATGAGTTCTTTCAATTTCTGCTATATGTCTTCCACCTTTTTTTCACCCCTTGATAAATACCTGTGTAGAGAAGATCTAAGGCATTGCTTGAGTGCTTTTGCCACAGCAGCAGAATTAAAATTCCTGGCTCATGCCAGGATATGCAAATTTGGAAAGATGAAAAGTCTTCTGAATAGCTGGAATCTCCAGGCCCTTGGACCAGCCAGGAGAACAGCTCTGGATTTTTGGGCAGGTGCACAGATGAAGAAACTTTTGCTGTGTTGTCAGAATAGGTTCCACATATGTATTTTGGTCACATTATTGTATAAAGAATATTGAAACACAGCAAAATGCCTTCAGCATGACACTTTGAGAGCTCAGCTTCTCTTAAAATGGGAAAGAAAGAAAGTGTGTTTGAAAAAGGAAGGGACCTGGCCAGATTAGAGAGAAAAAGGAAGAGGCAGACTGAAAATACATTTGGGTGTCATGTGAGGTGACTTCATCTTGAACCTACTGGTTAACTCATGTCAACCATTCATTTTAAATGTGGGGCTCCCATCATGAGGCTGAATACAGCTCATGGGAACTGGATTGTTGTTCCACTGGAGTGTTTGAACACCTCTTCCCTCACAGTGTGGCATTCCTCACCCTCTGAATCCATGGCTGCTTAACAAGCTTCAGTGCTTCCAGAAGCTACAAGGGAATCAGGGACTCCTTTCCCCAGTTTTTGTTGTCAGTCTTGCCCAAATCCCAGCACAACCCAAGAGCAGAGAGTGCCCAGTGAAGACTCCTGGCAGCTTGGATGTACTGCTTTATTTTTACTCCTGGGCTCTGGGAAATATTAATTTTTTAAGGCAAGGTTGGCTCTCAAACATTTGTCAAAGGCATGGCTGGTGAAGCTGAGATCCATCTCCTTCCTCTTGCCACTCCCTCACTGTTTTGTTTTTGTTTTTGGGTTTTTTTTATTTCTCCCTCCTCTAAACAGCTGTAACCTGTCCCAGAATACCCAGTGATCCTCTTGACTTCCCCCTTTGGCTAAACCATCACACATTATTGGTTATCCTCTGATGTAGGAAAGGTGGTGATTTTTCCAGAGAGTCCTGGAAATCCCTGGATGTGGTTTTGGGCAGATACAGCCATATCTTTGCCACTAGAAGCCCAGAGGATGGTGTCCCACTGACCTGACATGACACCAGGTCACTGTCATACTAGAGACCATAACAAGTGGTCCTTGTGTCCAGCCCTTGATGGAGTGACCCCAGGATTCCATGTCCAGGGAATCAGCCTTTGGAAACAGACTGGTCAAAAGTAACCTTTTCATGAACACTTCGAAGTTGTTGAGCTTGGGGTTTATTTTTTTCCCTTTCTCCATTTCTTCCAGTTTCTGTTAAAGTGACAACAAATGAAGAGTTTATCTGTAATTTTCTCAGCAGGACAGCTGCGTTGAAGCACCAGCCAGGATCCCCCATTGCACAAATCAATGTGTTCTCTCCCGAGCTTGGGCCTTCTGATAATAAACTAAACAAGAGCTGCTTCCTTACAGCTTCATGGCTGTAATCAGCAAACAGGTGAGCACAAGAGCTTTCCTCATGCTAATGGGGGGAGTGGGAGGTTGTTAATTCGACCTGGAGTGTGGATTTAGTCCCTCCTGCAGTGGAGCTGTTTCTGCAGTTATCTCTTATTTCCAGTCCAGACGTGCTCTGGGAACCATTACCATATTTATGAACCTACCTGGACTCACTGAACAGGCATGAAAGGGTTAGAAAGACCTATCTGTTTTACCAGCTGTGCAGCCAGCATCTGCAAGTGAGAAAGGGAGGAGAAGGAGGAAAAAAGAGAGGTTATTCTGCATTTTCTGGGTGTGTATTGGCCCTCAAAGGCAGCATTCATTAACCTTAGAGAGAAGAACAGCCCATCCAGGTAAACGTGCCCTGGTGACACCATGGTCACCACATGTCCCTGTGCAGATTTACCCTGTGCCTGATTTATTGCCAGCAAGCAGAGATCATGGGCTGTGGATCAGGAGATACAGGTGACAGGGAGCAAGAGGAGTCTGTGCTGCAGGTTCTAATTCCAGGCTCAGGAATGGTTTTAACATGTGATTTCAGCCAAGCAAGAGGATTGTGATGATTATGACATGGCACATCTTCTTTACCAGGTAATGAGCAATGGTAAGAGGTCTTAAATCCTTGGACAGAACATGTTCAGGGTCTAAAAGCATGATCACAGCTGTTCTAAATGAAAGGCTCCTGGTATGTTTTCTCTGCTAACTCTGTTATCACTCATCTAATCCCTTAGTGGTCTAGTAATCCCAAAGACAAAGGCAATGAAAAATAGTCTTGAATTCCATGGTATGAATTCTATGAATTCAATGTATCATTGGAGCATCCCTTGTTCAGCCTGGGGCACTGAGTGCTCCCTATTGCACAGCAAGGACATTTGGGGAGTGTGTGTTTTTGGGGAAGCCTGCAGGGGATTCCCATCCCTCCCAAATTCACAGGTTTTAACTAGAGCACCTCATTCAGCTGCTGGGAATGGGTTGTTTCATCTTCATCTTTGAAGAGGAGATGACAGAGGGATGGTAATGCTGTCCCTCACACGGGAAGAAGCTGCTACACAAGCCACAGGGGTGGTTTCCTTACAGAGAACAGGTCAGATCTGCTAGAATTTACCAGGCCTAAAGAAAAAATATCACTGTAAAGGTTATGAAAAAAGAAAAAACCTTTGGGTTTCTTGGACTTGCATCTCATATATTTCACAGACATGAAGAAGATAACACTGGGAGATGATTCATTCTGCTTGCTCTGGTGAGGGTGGTTTGGCAGCTACTTACACCCTATGTAAGGGGAAAGGAAAAAATATTGATCCAGAGTTCCCACATCTATGATCTACATCCTTGTGCTTCCCCTAAGGGAAATTTATTGCTCCTCATCAGCAATAAATCAGAAGCCCAACTTCCCTGCTGCTTCTCAGACAGAAACACTGTTGTACAGCATGAGAGAAACTCCCCGAAGTGCAGCATATGAGGGTCAACACACAGGCAAGTCTGGATAACATTTCAGAGCTAGGAGAAGAGAGACAGATCAGCTGCCAATATCCTGGAAAATAGCAAGCTTTGAATTACATTTAATTCCTTTAATAGCTGTATTTAGTTTGTACACTACTCTATAAATAGATATGTGTTTATACTAATATTTATAAATGTATGTATAAATATGTCTTTGCAAATATATATTTATTAAAGCCAACTAAATGAATACATATTTATAAGGAAACATTCAGTGCATTTGATAAACATACACAACCTGCTGCCATTCTGGAGGATAAAACAAGGTGGAGAAAACTGAAAGCAAACCTAAGCAAAAAATAACCTCAGATTGACACTTTCTTCCTAATGGATCCCAAAGCTCTGTTTTACTCTAATTTACTCACCAGTAAGAGATCCAATTCTGATGTGCAGCAGTTTCTGGGATGAGATACAGTAATTGTGTAACCAGAATAGCTTCACCTTGGCTGAGTGCAGGCTGGGAAGTGAAAGACTGCTTTTCCAATGCAACATGGGCAAACTCATCCTGGGTGAAATTATTCCCAGTTTACAGTGAGTAAAGTCCCAAGCACAGTATCGAGCTGGGAGCATGTCTGTAGTGCAGGTCTGTATATAGGAGAAACAAGCTTTATGGAGTTAGATAACAGCAGCTTAGAGGTCGATGAGAACTAAAAAAAGAAAAAAAGTAGAATAAATTTGCCCACTCTGAACAAGGTACTGCTAGTTTAAAGCAAGCTTGGGTACTTTTCCAGCAGTGCTGCTGCACAGCCACTGAATCTGGAGGAGTTCAGAGAGGCTGGCATTTGGCTTTGACCCCAGGGTTAATTTAGCTGCTCTTGCAAAATGAGAAATAGGAACCCTGGTCCTTGTCTCCTGTGCTCTCCAGTCAATTGAGTGACACGGGGGTAACAGTGGTGTGGGCAGGAATTGGGATCTCTAATGAACAGGAACTGCCAGGAGCTTTCCAACACTTGCAGGAGGTGTCAGGATGATGGCTGCTGAAAACAGACTGGCACAGGAGGACAGAGAACATTTTGTCTTGGGATGTTTTCCAAACTCATTGCGGAAACAGCTGGGATATTTACTGCAGGAATTCAACCCTGAGATAATGGTCCCTGGGATCCCCAGGTACCAATTTCTCCTACACACTTCCCTCCACAGGAGTTGCTCTAAGGCGCAGTGGCAGAGATGAGTCTGGGACTATTCTCTGTGTGCTCCACAGAAATCCCTTCTGGTGTGACACCTCAGACACAGCCACACAAGGGTGCTGCACTGGCCATTCCCAGCTCTTCCTCACCCACAGATTTCCTCCCTCCCATCACTTCCCGAGGTGATTATTCCTCTGCAGCTGTAGATTACTTCTGCCAAAACCCCCGCCACACCTTAGTCAGAGTTCAAACTGCTCTCAGCCTGAAGATGCTGGGTTAACACCAGATCTTAATTCTGCTCAGGCAGTGCATCCTAGTCCCTCTCACATCCACCTCTCTAACCCTGCAGTGATTTTCACAGCCCCTCAGTGTTCCAGCCCTTTGGCCTCTCCCCAGGCATTGCATGGAGCATCCTCTGGCTGCAGGCACAGCCTCCACGTGAGAAGCCAGACATTTGCTCAGGTGGAAAACAACTCGAGTGACACTTTCCCCCCCGCCTTTTCTTTTAACCTCCCAGCTTTTGGAGGAGTGCCAGCTGATTTCAATACCCAGGGGACTGGGGGATGCTGCCAGCTTTGCTCTTTCCTTCCCCACAAGCAGGAAGCCGTGCAGCCAGACGCCTTTGGAGAGAGGATCAGGTCATCTGAGTGCTGCCTCAAAGGCAGCCAGCCCCTCTCTAATCACTCAGATTTAAATCATAGCTCTTTTCCCCACTCCCAGGTCTCATTAGTGCCCCCGGGCTCATGGAGCAGCAGAAATGGAGTATCCTTGCCAGCTTGGGATTGTTATTTCTGTCATACTCAGCAGGAAAGCAGAGCCCTGCTTGGTTTAGTAACTGGATTAAAACAAACTGCAGCGCAGGGTTTGATCTCAAACACTCTGCTTTTCAGCAGTGCCATTTAACCTGTCTGTCCTCTCTTCCAAAGCAAGAGAAACTTCCTGGTACCAACATCTGTCTCAGCACTGCCTGCTCCAGGCCTGCTCCGAGTTCTGGATGGCTCCATGAATGAACTCTTTTCAAATGCCATCAATATTTTATGAATTTCCATCCACTTACTTTAATGGGGGATTGTAAAAGCATTTAACCGCATTACACCCAATCTCTCAGACACTGCATTATTTCAGCAGAGATGTTTTATTAGAAGCAACTGGCACAGCTGCTGTGATATTGTTTAAATATATATTTTATATATATATATATTTCTCAAACCAAGTGAAATCAGAGAGCAGGGAAGGGGAAATAGCCATGGAAACTCAGTGTCTCAGGCTTATTCTTATGCACCTGACAGGTTTCATTTGCTGGGATTTGCATGACTACATGCAGGCTCTTTACACGACTTTTTATAGATTGGGCTCAGACTTGAGTCTGGATGTCTGATGGCCTCAATCCAGATGCAAAGACATGGTATTGCCTAGAAACATGGCCAGGGAGAGTCCCTGCTGCTCAGCCTGAGACTTCCTTCACTGAGGATACCCCAAAGCCCCCTGACTGACCAGGGCTCAGCTGTGACTTTATTCCCTATTTTGCTTTTGCTGGGCATCAGCAGGAACAGGCAGGACAGTTGGTATCAGCCATGCCAAGCAGAAATCTTCCAGATATTTTAAGGTTTTTGCCAAGAGACCCAAAAGTCCCTGCTCTGCCCCCATCTCTGCTTTAGCAATGAGTGAGAGGCTTGTGAAGAGCTTTGGGAGATCCAGCCCTGGAATTCCAAAGCACCTTGGAGCCAAAAAAGGCCACCCTGCCCAGAGCAGCACCACCTCCATCAGCAGAGGATAAAGATGCCACTTTCTCCCTCTACCCCCTCCTCCAGCCGTTGTTTATCTCCAGCACTGCACAAAGGCCTTTAAAACCCCATTGAGCTGCTTTTGACCGTGTCTCTGTTGGGTAAATGAATTTATGGTCTGCCAGGCTGATTTATGGATGCCTGCTGTTTTTGGACCAGGAGGGCTGGTGATTTTATACCTCCAGCCAAGCAGGACAGGAGCTGTTCTGATCAAAGAGGCACTGATTTAGCTGGCATGATTGATTCCAGCCTGAAGAATTACAGAAGGATCCCACTCCTACTCCACAGCCATGGCAGGGCAGAGGCATCTTCTGCCATCCAACACACCAAGTCTGAAGCCTGGGATGCTGGAAATTTTTACCCTTCCTAATTCCTCCTATTACCCATAAAATCAAGCAGCTGCTCAGCTGTAGCCCTCAAACCCATAGACGTTAAAACAGCAGCAGCCAAGCTGGTGCTCCTGCTTGCCCCTTCTGTCTCAGGTGTTGGCACAGCAGAAGGAGCAGCTCCACAGTGCTACAGAAAGAGTCACAGAATTATTTGGGTTGGAAAAGACCTCCAGGGTCCAACCTTTGTCCCATCACCACCTTGTCAACCAGATCAGAGCCCTGACTGCCCATGCAGACATTCCAGCTCCAGCTGGTTCTGATGTGCTAAAGTTCCTCATTGGGTTTGCTCTCCAGGAATTGTGCAGCCAAGGAGTCTCCCTACCTCACTCACTGGTTTTTAGCATCAGTTAATAAAATATATTATCATATTAAAATAATATCATTTTATATAATTATCATGATAATCATTATTATAATAACGTATATTAATTATTGCAGATGGCAACCTGAATTTTGTATAAAGTTCCATATATAGTGGTTCAAATAATTGCTTTAAAACTTTTCTATCAAATACTTCCAAGGCACGAATTTCTTTTTGTAGGACAGATAGTACACACACACCCAAAATTTATCCTCCCAAGGAGTCCTTTTTTAAAAATATTTTGGTGGCAAATGTTACAGTTTCCATCCAAACACCCTCCTCCTCCATGCCTCCATGATAATATCCAGCCAAGTTGTACTTCCAAATCTTTTCTACATTGTGACTCCTAATCAAAGTCAAAGAAGTAAAAAGAATAAGAAATTCAGAATTTCTCCTTCCATCTGTCCAGAAAGGAAGGTCACAAACTACAGTAACTTCTGGACCTATTCATCAAACTCTTGGAAGCCACAACTCCCAGATTAAAAGAGCAGTGATTGATGATACCTTTTCCAGGGGTTACATTGGAAAAATGTTCTCCTAATAATGGAAACAGAGAAGAAATTAGTTCTCCTATCTCTCTTGAGTCTCAGAGGAAGAGGAAAACTGCAGATAAGAGGTTAAATCCAAAAATCTTTCCTTCCAAAGCCTGACCACTGAGCTTAAAAGTTCTTTACTCATCTCCCTCCTTCTACATTTTCTCTACATGTCCCCTGCTTAAGAAGGTTTATATCCTCAGCTCATCCTGATTACTTTGGCTGCATCAAAATAGGATACTTTAGTTAACTTCTTTTAATATTTCTAGGTCCAGGACCAATAAAACCTGGCATCACAGTTTCACAGACAACCTTCTTGGCTTTTAACAAAAACTTCATAGTCTCCCTCTGCCTTTAGTTTCCCTGTCATGCCTTGGTCTCACGAGGTGGATAGGCACTGCAGGGATAAAATTTAGGGAAAATAAGGAAATATTTGTGCAGTGACTCATTAATACCTGAGGGCTCTCAGTGCACCTGTGGAAAGTCACCCTGTAAAGTCACAATTCATCTCTCTGGCAAAAACAGAGGAAAAGGAAGACAGGAGATATAAAAGAATGGCCTGGATAAGATGTAAGCTCTCGAGAAGAGAGAAGAGAAGAGAAGAGAAGAGAAGAGAAGAGAAGAGAAGAGAAGAGAAGAGAAGAGAAGAGAAGAGAAGAGAAGAGAAGAGAAGAGAAGAGAAGGACTTTATTGCTGTGAAGGACTCCTCACTCCCAATGCCAGTGACAGGGTGGTTTTGACAAGGCTGTTTTGACAATGCTGAGAGGAGCAAGATCAAAAGGCACTGATCTGTGAGAGGCCTGGCCCCTTGAAGAAGAAGAGGAAGAAGAAGAAGAAGAAGAAGAAGAAGAAGAAGAAGAAGAAGAAGAAGAAGCAGCTGTCAGTGTCACAAAGCCAGGGCTGCATCCCCTTGTGATGGGGAGGCTCCCCAGGAGAGCAGGTGACACCGAGACAAAGCAGATGTAAAGGAGGGACATTATGGGCACAGGGTTTTTGTTGCAGCTTTTCCTCCAAGCACAGAGTGTTTTCAAAGCAAAATATGACTTTCATTGTCAAGAGAAGCTGCTTCTAAGTTACTGCTCACTGTTGTTTGACAGAGGCTCTGAAGGTGGGCTGGGAGGTACAAACTCTGGCTGCCACCTGCACTGTTGGAGTTTTTAAGAAACATGGGAAGGATCTAACTAGGATACCCTCAGAGATGCAAGTGTTGGGAATTCAGGTTGTGTGGCCCTCACTACATGAAAATGAAGGCAAGGAGTGGTTGCTTGGGAAAGGTTTTGTCACAGGGTTCATACCCAGGGCTAAAAGGGAAAATCAAACAGGACGCCCTGCTCCAGTGTTGGCAGACATGTTCTACTCCACAGTGTAGAAATGTCTGGAAATAATGTGGAAATAATAAAAATCCTTTCCTATTATAAGCAAATACTGAATAAAGTAAAGCAGAGAAATAAAAACACAGTGCATTGAGCAGTGCAATGACAGCATCTTCTCACTCAGCACCTGCAGAGTGAAACCCAGCCCCACAGCCAGGTCCAGGCTGGCTCCCAGGGAGCCAGGGCAGGATTGCATCTCTGAGCAGAACTCTTGTGGCTTCCCTGTGTTGGATGCACCCACCACTCTCAGAGGAATCCCTGCACGTGCCACGTTCCTGAGAGAAAGCTCAGACGTGTGAAATATGAAAATGATCACAGCTTGGATGGGGGATGCCAAAGGGAGTCTGAGAAATCCTGGGTGTTTGCCAGCCAGTAACTTAGCACTCACAAGATGAACAATTATCCAAAGACAAATCAGTGTCATGCAATCTCTAGGAAGGCATCAGGCTGCCATTCCCACACTGGATAAACACCACCTACATTGTTTCTCCAGGATGACAATAGTGTCTCCATTTCTATTCTATTCTCCATGTCTGGCATCTCCTTGGGGCTGCCTAACTATCTCTTCAGGATCAGAAAGGCTGGGATGAAGATTTTAATTCTTACCACACTGCTCTCCTGCAGTGGGTACACACACTGGCCCCATAACCTTGGGCATCAGCCCAGGTGACAGCCCAAAGCCTCACAGCCAGGCTATGCCTCAAGAAACCTTTTCCATCAAAACATTCCTGAGTAGGTGTGACCTCCCTGCTCCTGCCTTGCGGCCAAAATTTCTGTCCAGCCTCTCACTTTGTATCTCATAACCAGTGCAGGGACAGTGCTGCCCTGTGGTGTGAATAAATGCAGCCTGGCTGCACTCACACACTTTCCAGGATGCAGAGATCCCTTTCCCAGCCCAGTGCTGTCAGTGTGTCATCCCTGCAGATCCCCCCTCGGGTGGCACCCTCTCTCTGTCACTTCCAACATATGCTGCACATACTTGTTTTCACAGTCCATCCTCACCCGCCCTCGTCCTCATCTGCCACGCAGCCTGGAAAGGTTGGTTCTCACCTTCACTTGGCCCCTGGTGCCAGTCTTCCCTCGCCCACTTCTTCCATCCTCAAACAAGTTTTTGTTGTGTTTATCCCATTCTGCTGCTCGTGCTCTCTGTAACACCTACAAGCCTATCTCATCCTTCTCCTTCAAAATGCTTCCTGAGTCAAACTCCCCATTGTGATGTCTGCAAAGCTCATGGCAATCACATTTCTGACACAAATAATTTTATTATTTCCCTACATTCTTGTCTCTCTTACACATTTCTGGCTTTATACCTGGATGGGAAGCACTTTGACACAATGCTTGAATTTCATTCTGTGTGTGCAATACCCAGCATAATTATAGCCCAGTTGAAGCTTGTCACTTTTTGTCATCACTTGCTCTTGGACTTGATGATCTTGAAGATCTTTCCTAACCTAAATTATTTTATAATTTCTATGATTTCTATTTGTGTGTATTTTTGCAGAAATATGGTTTATGGCTTGTAAGAAGGACTACAGGAATTACTTGAGTCTGCTTCCCAAGAGAAAAACTCAAGAAATGGATAGCAGAGGATGTGCCAGGGGCAAGAGAGTATAAATAGTAAGAGGTTACCCTTGGATTCTAGAGCACTTCATCCCACATCCCTAAAAATGAGAGCATTTTCGCTTAGTTGTATGACTGGAAGGAGCCTCTGTCTCTTCACCAGAAGAGCAGCCCTCTCTAGGCTGAGGCAGGGAGGAAACAATAGCCAGGACTGAGTTCATTCTGAAAATGTGCTCAGGACAAAGCAGCCACCAGTCACTCACTGCTGCTGCTGCTGCTCCTGAGCTCTGCAGTGACTGCATCACCTTGTCCTGTGGTTCCCAGCCCTGGCTGCTGCTGTGTCCTCTATCCACACCAGGACCACACTAGGAGGGAATTTGGCTGCTAAACTAAACACCCCTCCTCCCCAGAGCTCTGTGTGCTCTGAGCTGGACCTTTGCAAGGCAGAGGCTTTCTCAGAGTGCTGTTTCTCATTCAAGACAGCAGACATTGCAGTGTGACAGCTCTGTCACTCCAGCCACCCGGTGTCTTGCATCCGAGATGGAGCCAAGCTGGGGAGCCAGGCTCTGCTTCCTCCCTCCTGCACTGCCCTGAAATAACAGGTCTGGGCTGGCAGGGAAGGGGAGGGGAAATAATAACTCACCTGCTCTGTCATTTGAGGGACCCCCACTGATCCCATGCCTATTGGCTTCCCTGCAGGAAATCACATGGCATCACTGAAGGCCTCTGGTCCAGGCTCTTGCTGTAAATTTGATCTGGGTACAACATTTCCTGAGCTCCCAGAGCCTGAAGAACTTCAGGGGCTCCCTGAGAGGATGCAGGGGGAAACTGCCAAAGACACACAGCAGGCAAACATCAGAATCACTGGAAGCAGCTGGACAGGCTGCCAAGGGAATGTGAGTGTGGCTCCTTGCTGGGGTGGATCCTGGCTGGATGCTGGGCACCCACCAAAGCTGCTGCATCCCTCCCCTCCTCAGCTGGACAGGGAGAGAAAATATTAAGAGAGGCTTGTGGCTATAAAGAAAGGCTTGTGGCTTGGATAAGGGATGGGGAGTGATCACTCAGCAATTACTGTCACAGGGAAGCCAGACCTGACTCAGGGAAATTAGTTTAATTTATTACCAGTCAAATCAGAGTAGGATAATGAGAAATGAAAACTAAATATGAAACATCTTCTCCCCACTTCTCCCTTCTTTCTTAACTTCACCCAGATTTTCTTTCCTTCTTCCTGTCTGTGGTGCAGGGGGGACAGGAATGGGGAATCTGTCAGGTCATCCCTCACTGTCTCCATTGTTCCTTTCTCCTCAGGGCTCCTCATTCTTTCCTGCTGCAGTGTGGGATCCCTCTCACAGGACAGTCCTCTGTGAACTTGGGGTCAGCAGAGCTGCTCTCATGTATTCTCACCCTTCTCTTTAGCAATTGCTACCCTGCAGCAACTTTTCCCCCTTTTTAAAGCTTTTATCCCAGAGGTGTTGTCACTGGTCCTGATGTGCTCAGCCTTGGCCAGCAGTGGGTCCATACTGGAACCACTGGCATTGGCTCCACTGGACATGGGTCAAGCTTTTGGCAGCTTCTCCCAGAAACCACCCTGTAGCCCCTCTGCTCCCAAAGCCTTTCCAGTCCAGGGCACAACTAAACCATGAAGCAAAACATGCAGCAATCTGTATTTTAACAATGTCCAGTAAGCATTGCCCTGTCCCACATTGTCCATTCAGCACAGAAGTCATGGTCAGGGTGAGGCAATGCCAAAAGGTGAATTTAAAATGAAAGCTGCCACCTTGTGAAATCAAAATTGCCATTTTCTTTATGGACACAATGCATTAAAATGGATTTTGTGTTAGGATCTGGGAATGGTTGTTGATCGATCTCTGCATCCCAGGTCTGCCCTGGACTCCAATTCCCATCACACACTGTGCTCCTCCCTCGGGTCAGGTGACTGTCAGAGTAACATCTGACTTAAAATCACTTTTAGAAAGGCTGGAGTTTCCCAAGGTATGGAAATTCTTATTTGAAACAAATCCATATTATTTAGTCAGTACTTGTAGTTCTGGAAGGAACTGGCATAGAGATGGATTTAATGCACTGATAGCCGAGGAATGTGAGAATTTCCGGATCATAGCTTTCATTCTGGAGGTAGAAAAATTACACATTGTTTACCCAGTGTATAAATAAGATATTAACAAGTCTCCAGGAAATCACTGGACTTAATGCAGTCCTGAGCAAACAGCAGGAAATCCTGAACTCCCTCCTGTCCCTAGAAAAGAAGGTTTGGGATACCTTCGAATGCCACAAAAACACAGCAGTAAATTTTAAAATACTTGTAGAGCCTTCTCCTGAATTTTTGCTGTGCAGTTGCAACCTGTAACCTGCTTGATGTGTTTGTTGGTGTCTAACTGGATCCTGAATACATCAGCCCCCTTTATTTTCTTGCAGCTGCAATCCCCAGCAGCATCTAAATTGGATCCCAAGGGTCCAAAGCATTGTTTGTTCCTAGAAAATCATCAAGTCTGGCCAACCCTAGGGGATATCCACGGGGGTGCCCATGCAGAGTGTCTGAAACAGTTTTTGGGAACATTTGGAATGTATTTCATAGGGGAATAACACAGCTCTGAGAGATAGGGACATTCCATGTAAGTACTAAGTGTTAAAAAATTAATGAATGCCATTGATGGAGTTTATCCTAGTAAATGAAAGAAAAAATCTGCAATTTTTGGGACAGAAAAGGTACATTTCCTCACGTGTACATTACCATCTGGCATGGAGATGTATTAATATCTTGTAATATTTAGGTCATAAATCAAATCTAAGCCCTTATTGCACATTCAGAGAAAATTACTTTCTAGTGACATATGGCATAACCTTCAACTTCTATAAATTAATAAAATTCTAGCAAATCTACTCAAATTCAGATATTTTGCACCAACATTTTATTTTTATGGATGCTGTTAACCACTTGCAATGTTGGGGGCCTTAGGTCAAGGCAGAGAGTTTATTGCAAAGCTAAAGGAAATTACCTCCCAGCGACCCAGGGTGTGAACTTCAACTTCCACCAGAGGAGTCTGGATCTTGCTGGCTGTTGATGCCACAGGACACAAAAATTATAGGCCGGGGCCTCTTAAAGTGTTTTTAGAAGGAACATGGTCATAGCTGGCTACAGAAATGCTTCTGAAGGGAATCAAGCCTGCTGAATTGTCTGAATTTAACTCACACAACACTGGTTACAATTCCTGCTGTCAACAGCTTCTTTGTGACTTCAGAATTCATCACACAAAAATCAGAATATGTGAGCAATTTGTCTTTCAACAGTAGAAGTATTTTTATGCAGCTGAGTAATAACCTACTTAAAAGGGGGGGAAATCTTTCTTTGCAGTGTATTCGTTAAGCTTTACTTTTAAAATTTAGAATTATTTGCTAATTTTTGTAAAAGCTTCATTTGTCTGACTCAAATTTCTCTGTTACAGTATTGCAAAAAGCACTGAAATTTGCTGCTTTCAAGTTTAGCTGTCAGGATTTAGGTCTGTTACCTACAAGCATAAATTCCAGAGGGAAGATGCCACATGATGTAACTTGTTCTTTTCTGGCTCCTTGCCCATGCCTGCAACTCACTCCCCAGCCCATATATTTTGTTTAATTACTATGTGATTTAGCTCTTCATCCCAAAGCTCTTAATCCATCCAGTTTTGTACTGGAGTCCTTCTGCCTGGGCCATCTCCCCTTGGGTTTGCTAACCCTCATTTAACCCTAACCCAACCCTAAACCCAACCCCAACCCTAACCCAACCTTAACCCTAAACCCTCACATGCTGCTCCCTCAAACCCCACCTTCCTGCCCAGACTTTCCCTACATCTCAGTATCTTTCCCTTTTCTCAGCATCTTCATCCCTGCTCTGCTCCTTCCACCTCTTCCCTGTTCCCTGGTATGGATTGATTTTGACTTCAAAAGTTTTGACATCAAAAAGTTCATGAAATCCAAATGGTTCTAATCTGAATTTCTTCTCCCTTCTTTCAGTGATTCCCCAACAACATTGCTGCTCTGGTCGCCTGTCTTAAATTTGCATTTTCCTCCCAGGCTCGTGGATTCTTTTTTCCCCTCAGTCTGTAGTTTACATGAAAAACATTTTAGTCAAAGACTTAGCATCTCTTTTCCTCTCTTTCTTTTCCCTAGTTCCTTTCAGCAGATAAAAGACCAAGCTGAAGTGGCTGGAATTTGGGGTTGTCAGTGTTAATGCCACAAATTAGAGGCTCGTTTTGAACAATAAGAGCAATTAGTCATCAGAGCAGGTTCCTAAGAGGTACAGTGAGTCAGCCTCTTTTGTAGAGCTCACTAACTTTACCAAAGGCTGTACTTTGGAATTAAAATCACGGGTTCTGCTGCGAGAATCACTGTTTGAGCTCCTGCCGTTGCAAGCAGGCTGCAATCATCCTGATGGCTTCTTTGGCCCGGGACGATTTCAGGTTCAGCTTCAAGGCTTTTTGTGTCTTTTCTCCTGCCCAACTTCATCTGGCTTTTCCTCCCCTGCTCTTTCCGTGCCCTGTGTACTGCTGGCTTCTCCCAAGCACTTTTCTACACGGATTTTTTTCAGTAGCTCACGGAGTTCAGTGTATTCCTGCATGGAGATGTTGACATCTGATTTCTTTTGGAAGTCCATAGATGTCCAGGATCACAAACCAGCTCAGATTATGTCCCTCTGGACACAACGTTGGCAATAAAATGGACAATATAGATTTCTGTTCATCTCCTGATTTTCAGTCTCTGCCACTGGTCCTAACCCAGCCTGGTCAGAGGGAAGAGAGAGGATTCCAAGGACTCCCAATCTGAGAAATTCATGCATGAAAGGAGAAAGAAGAACTGCTTAGGGTAATCTAGGAAGAACAGCAATAATTCATGTGTGCTTCCCTGGCATTTTTATTAATAGCTTCTAGAGACAGAATAGTGACCTTGGTGGTCTTCTCCTCTGACTGGGTCTGGCATTTACAGGTCAGGAAGATGGAAGGGTGCAATAGCAAAATCATCCATGTAAAGCCAATTCCACACGATTTTAAAATTATTTACAAAACACATGCATAAATTTCACCCAAATCTTGTGTCTTTACTGGCAGTTTTGGTTTTTTTAACAATGCTGAAAACATTTTGCACATCTCCCATTTGCCTCAGGTTCCTCTAAATAATGATTCTTTTCCTTTCTTTTCTTTACAATGCATTCTGAGCAAATATATTTCCTATAAAACCTGTGGCTGTAACACAAAGTCAGGCCTCAGGAGGAAACTTCTGCAAATTTCTTAAGCAGGCTGGCAATTTATGTGGCCTGGCCTCCTCTCCCCTTCCCTGTTTCCCTTTCTAACCCTGAACTCCTGGCTTTAAGGATTTCATCCAATCAAAGCATAAAACGTTTAAACAAAACAAAAAAGAAAACTGAAGTGGGATGTGAGGAAAAGATTCCTATCAGTGGGGTCTGCCAGAGCATAGAATAATCTTCTGTGGGGAGCATTGGGAGTCCATCACTGGGACAGATGAAATTAAAAGCAAAATCAATATCATCATTAAGGGAAGCAGCCTGAAAGGCTGAGGGATGAACAGGAAAATTTGATGCCCCCAGAATTTAAGAAAATCGCTGTGGCCTGCTGTCTAGCATTTAACAAGGGCTTTGATCAGAAGGATGCTTGGAAGATGGAGATTTTTTACAGCACTTTTTTTTTTCATATGTGTGTGTGCTTAGTTTTTGAGTAGTTTTTGCTCCAGGGGGAAAAGGTTTTTGGTATAGAAACCCTACAATATTTAGTTTGGGGTTTTTTTTAAAGTATAATTAGTATCACTAATAAAATAATTTATTAACTGGGATTTTTTTTACAATGAGGAAACAGCTCAACATTCAGCACTGACCACTGCCAATCCCAACAGAGACTTCTTGGGGTTGTCTGTTCGTGCTTACAGAGCATTTTGGAGGATCTGGACCTTAGTTAGCTTTCAAGGCCTGTCCCTGGCACCTTCTGGCTCAAGTACATCTATTTAAGGTCAGATTTTTCCAAGCCCAAAAATAAATTGGACCAGATGCACAAATAAAATAAAAATAAATAAATCATTCTGCTTTCTGAGCAGGGGGAAGTTTGGCCTTTGGTGTGGGCATCTGCTCACTGCTCTGTTTCCGTATTTTCACATCCTTGGAAGAAATTATCTCCTAATGGGATATTTGGGAGGAGCAGAGTGCTCCCATTTAACCAGATGCAGCAACTCCCAGAAATGAGCAGCAGGTCAGAACCCAAAGGCCTGGTAGCACTACAAATATTGCTGCTGAATGTTTTCCACTAAGAAATTCTCTAATTACTGCACTCCTGCAGACTAAAGATGCTTTATACCAGATCCCCTTAACAGGACAGGGGGTTTCCATGAGGAAATATCCATTGACTGACCCAGCTTCAAAAAACAAACCAAAAACCTGCTCCACAACAGGAATAACACTCTGGTCTTCTCCTACACAACCCAGAGCCCTGTTCTGTTCTCTTGGTCATAATCCTTTCAAACAAAAACAGCCATAGGAAAAAAAACAACAACTCTCCAAGCTGTTAGAAATGCACCACTTCATTTCTCCTACAGTATTCCCCTGACACCAATAATTCCTGGTGCTCCCCACATAGCTCCTTGCAGTTCCCCACCTCTCTTCTGCTCACGCATTGGCTCCTGACAGCCTGGATAAAGGATAGCAGAGAATGTGTGTTAGCTGCAAAATAAAGCCATGTTTTATTGTTCTGACCTCTGTAATGCCAGAGGTAAATCAGCCAATTGCCTTTATTAATGATTTGTAGACAGCAGTGTTTGAGCAGAACAGTTTTGTTTTATCCCAGGGGAAAAAAAAAATTAAAAAGAATCTCAGCTCCTGGAGATTGATTCCAGCTGTCAGGAATCATTAGGTATTTGGTACTTCTGGAGGTGTTGGGCTGTGGGCCCATGTTGGATAATCCCTCAATCCCTAAATCATTTCACTGTAAGCATAATCTGTGAGTAACAAAGTCAGTGTTGGGTATCTGCCAGCATGCCAGGATGGAGCTTGTCAAACGATTTCTCCAGTTGCCTCTGGATGGAACTGGCTTGAAATCCTGAGTGCTTGGCAGGGCTGGGGATGCTGAGTCAGCAGTGGAAAAGCCACCTGCACCTGTTCTGTCCCTGAAACTGTTCTGCTTCCACCTGGGAAGTGATGAAATCTCTGCTGGGATCACACCAGAGTCCAAGGAGCTCAGACCAGAGCTCTGCCTGAGTCATCTTCTTCCAAAATCAGAAAAATACTCCACCCTAATTCCAGTGGCTGCCTTTGGCTTGGGAGCTGTTTGGTGCCTTGCAATGAACCTTCCTCCAAGAGGCAGCTAGGGGTCTGAGCTCTCCCTCTGCCTGTTAAAAGGCCCCTTTGCTGATGTCTTGTCTATCCAAGACACCTTCTGCAACTCCATAGCCCTTGGGGCTGTTCCTTCCAAAGCACTGGACAGAGGCAGCCTGCTCCCAGCACATCCCTGGGGTGTCTGGGGGGTGCTGGGGAGGGGATGCAGCTTCCCGGGGTTTGGATAGCACAGAGGAAAGAGGTGCTTGGTATTGCACGTGGCTTATGCTGAGATTTACTGTGATCTGAAAATATCACAGATCTCCTTTTGAAATATGTTTTATTACTTTTCTATGTATCCCAGACTAGTCAGGACTTGTCAAAATCATCCTTTACTTATTGGGTATTAGTGAGATTGAGCAGACTATCCACGCAGCACGGAATGGCAAGAGAACAGCCCATATTTTTCTCATGTGAAAGTCTCTTTTAGGCATTATACCAAAGGAGACTTTGATGCAATGCAGAATGCATACTTATGGAAGGATTTATAGAAAGGCTGTTTATTTGGGGACACAGATGACAAAGAAGACCAGTCTAGAACAACTTGTTGAAAAATAAAGAGTAGCTTCAGTTCCTTGGGCTGCAGAGGGCAGGCACTGGAGCAGGCAGCAGCTCTGCTTCCCTTTTCCCTCAGCAGGGAGAACAGAGAATCGTGGAGCTGAATGAGTGATCTCGATTTTCTTAGAGGACAGACTGGAAAAGACACCTCTGCTCAGCCTTAGCTGTACCCTCTATCAGCCAGAAGCTGCTGAGGGAGGCTCAAGATTTTTTGCTTCTTTGAACAGTCTGATCACCAGGCACCTTCCCGGTATGCTGATTTTCCAGGTCTGTACCTGCCTACTTGGTTCATGCTGGAACTGCTCTTTTTTGTTCACTGTTTAGTGGCTCTTTAGCTGCCTTGCCCCCACCCACTTTACATTTATCTTGTCTGACCTCGGGTGACCAAAGCTGTCACGCTGCATTCCTGATAAAAGGACATTGGGCCTTTGCATAATGGCATTAGCATCTCTTGATCTCTTGGGGGAATTCTCTGCCTGCTACATCCTGGGATATCACTTGACATTTCCATGGACACAACTCCTTGGTGATTCACAGTCCTGCTTTGATCAGCTTGTACACCCCGGTGTTTCCCCTCTCGTGACATTTGCAGAGGATGTGTTCCCAGGCCCAACATGTGTAACACTGGGAATTACAGCATCACACTCCAGCCCCTCGCTGCAGCCCTTGAGATCACCCAAATCTTCCTCTCTGCAGTGCCTGTCTGTGAAATCTCATCTCCCAGCACACAAATTCTTGATCATTGCTGAAAAATTGCAACCCAAGGTCATTCACGAAGAAATCTTTATTAACTTCACAAGAAAACAACTCCTCTCTCAATTTTATCCGTTATTATCTCTCCTTTAACCCCCAGCAGTGAATAGTTTACAAGCCTTACGTTAATTTTCAGCAAAACTAATGAAACTCATATGGCTCTGTCGAAATATTCTGCTGAAATCAAGATCGGTTAAATACATTAGTGTGCCTTCCTTTTTTCAAAAAAATAATAATTTCCTCAGAGAAATGAGGTTAGTCTGGATCCATTTATCTTTGGAAACGGAGCTGATGAGAATGATTTTGGAATGTCTGGATATCTGCTGACAGGAATGGATCTATTTTTGGTATTTACGTAGCTCATATTGTTGTGGCATGTGAGCACATCGTGGCTTGTGAAGTATTCATTTTCTACAGGCTCCTGAAAGAAGTGAGATGAGGCCCATTTCAGACATGGCAACATTTTAGTGATGACAACACACCCCTGGCCATGTCAGAAGTATCTGTGACAGAACTAAATCCAGGTCTTTGCTCACATTTCCTGGTGGCTGTGACCTCAGCATTTATCTTCATTTTAGACTTCTTTCCCTAGGCACCCTTGTATTTTCCTATTAAAGTGAACTCACCTACCTGCAGCGAATCTGGGACTTTGTCCATCCAAGGGACAAGAATTTCCAAATTAAAAGTCTGTCTTCTTCCTTCCTTCCTTCCATCCATCCATCCCTGCAGTGCTTCTGGGTCCTTAAGCCTTTGCACATGATCTGTCACCCAGCTCTGAAATACAGCTTTTGATGCATGGGGGGGAAAAGCTAACACGTATGCCACTGGGATTTTGGGGAGGAACAAGGGAAATGGCAGAAAGAAACAAAGCAGGGAAAATTCATTTCACCAGAGGCCTTTGCTGCAATGAAACATTTCAGGAAACTGCATTGCAAGTGAGAGACTTGGGGCTGTGTGATGCCTTGCTCAAAATCCATGGCTCTCATGGATTCCTTTCCATTCGTGCCACAGCACACTCTGTATTTCAGAAGAGGGGAATGTTGAGAACTCCAATTTGCCCTGCCACAGCTTTGACCCTGCCCTGGCTGGGGGCTACAGCCACCCCTGGGCTCCGGGTTTGTCCCTTTGGCCACCAGAGCTGAGCAGCTCTGGTGACTCCTTATCGATGTCACATCCACGTCTCTTAATGCTCCCACTGAAACACACTGATTAAATTGTGTCTCTAATTTCTTTCCTCATGGCACAGACATAAAACTCCTTTCCCTAACAGAGCACTGAACTATTTCAGCCTGCACATCTCCAGCAGCTAAAGCAGCTTCCCTGCTGCCCGCTCCCCTCTGATGTGCTGCAGACCCCCAGCACCGCTCCTGCTGCTTCCCCTGATCCCTCCATCCCCAGTTTTTGGGGAAGTTGGGGGTCGGCTCCCTCCCTCGGGCTGCCCTCCGGTGGCCGCCAGGGAAAAATGCAGCATCAGCTCCCTGCAGGGTCCCGGGGACACCAGGGGACCATCCCCGTTCCCTCCTGCCCGTGCACGTCTGCGGGAGTCTTTTCCCTCTGAAATGGAGATGGATGTTCCTCTGCCCCACAGCTGTCCCTGCCACCTCCATGTGCTGCTCAGCAAGAGGGTCTGTGATGCACACAACAGTCTCTTGCTCTCCCCACTCTGCCCCATCGCACCTGGGAGTGGGGAAGGGAGGTGGGCAATGTGAGATGCTCTGGCAAGATCTGAAATGCGGGAGAAATTAGAGGGGTGGCCCTCGTGATAGGGACCTGGTGGCTTCTGTAGAGACTGAGCTGGGAAAGAACTAAACTGTGATCACAGAGATCATCTCCAAATCTCCGAATCTCCAGCTCTAAGGGCTGAGAGGGGAATCGTGTTCACCCTCCAGGCCTGCTGGGTGCAGATTCTTGCATGCCCATGGCACAGGAACATTTCACTGCAGGGACAGGCAGTGTGAGGGTGAAGGGTGCTGTGCTTGTGCCTCTCCACCTCCTGTCCTGTTCGCTCATCCAGCCCTGACCATGGCTTGGCAAAGTTTCTGTCCTAGCTGCTGGCCAAGGAGCCAGCTGGACCTCATTACTGGTGCTGCCAGACCCAGGTTCTACCTGCTGGGGCTGCTGGAAGTTTCCAGCCAGGACCTCAGGTCGAAGTCATGGCACAGAGCCACCAACTTGATAACCATCCCTGGAAAGAGGCATTGTCCTTCTGGAGCCAAAGCCATCTTCCCCTCAGGCCTCTCTGCTGGAAGCAGGATGGCCATTAACAAGTCCAGCTGAGCAGCCACATGGCTCTGCTCCTCTCTGAACCTCCTGAAGGTCACAGCTCTGCAAAAGGACAGGAAGGAGCCTCAGACCTTTTTGTTTGGGTGGTTGTGGGAGGGGATGCACACAGGTGGTGTCCAGGCTCTCCCTGCTGCTCAGGAGAGGCTCTGTGGGATGCTCTGTATAATCTCCTCACGGCAGGGAGGGACATGAGCAGTGATGAAGCCACTGCTGTGTGAACTGAGGTCTCCACAGGCAGGGGAAGACTGGTGCATGGAGAGGGCCATACACCACGAGATGTTCCCTAAAATAGCCCTTTTCAGGAACCAGTGCTGCCTCACAGCTTGAAAGAGCTCATGATGTGCAAGCCCAGAAGTGTCAGGTTGCTCCTGTTGGGCCATTTGTAGCTTTTCTCCGGCACTTTACACTTCCATCTGCTCCTGCTGGACTGGCTGCCAAGGGCTGCCTGTGTGTCTTTACAGCATCCAGACCTGCTCCTGGAAGTAGCCACAGCAGAGAGATGGTGCCAAGTCTTGCAGGAAGGGATGACATGGATCTCGACTGGTGGGGACAGCAGGAGACCAGAGCTCCCTGGCAAGGAGGGATGACAGACCACAGAGTTTTCAGCCATCAGAGAACACAATCATTTAGGTGCACTTGACAGGAGAGAGAGAGATCTGGAGAAATCCCAGAGGAGCTCAGTCAGAATTCCAGGGATATTTTAAGACCACATTGGATGTGTCAGAGCACAGGTAACAGGCACTGTTCTTATGGAGATGAGTGTGTGCTGTGACTAAGCCCATCAGGTTCGAAGCTAAGTCAGACACTGCTCAAGGCCTGTGTCCCATTTAATCACCATCTCAGGGAACAGCTTGGATCCAGGAAACCTGATGGACAGGATACAGGAAATCCGTGACCTGCTCCCACCTCTGCCACTGAAGTAGGAGGTGAATGTGGGCAACTCATTCATGGTGTGACTCTTCCCTCTGCAACCCCTTGGCTATTTATATCAGCACTTTGGCCCAGGAAATTGCAGCATTGTGCCTGTTTGTGCAGTATCCATCACAAAGCCCTGCTAATGTTTTAATTGTGCTGTTGTTTTGCTTTTGGGTGTTTTTTTTTTTCCAACTATGAAATCTTCCTGAAAACACCTGGGAAGTTGCTTTGGGAACAGCATCCAGTCAGAGGAGAAAAGGGGGTGACATCTGCAGTCAATTCCCCAGGGGGATGGTGGTGGAAGCATGGCACTGCCATATCCCAGGATACCAGGGGAGGAGATCTCCCTTCTTCCCAGGGCAACCACTCCTCTTGCAAGGCATGGGCTGACCCTACAGTCAGCTCCAGCCCTGCACAGGAGGAGGGGACACATTCCAAGGTCTGGGCAGGAGCTGTGATGATTTCTAGGTGCAGAGCTGCCTTCCCTTCCCAGCAGACCCGTTGTGTCACCTCAGACTCACTCTGATGTCCCTCATTCCACTGCAGGGGCTCCATCCCCCCAGGCCCAGGACTGGGAGCACAACCTGGGGATGAAGGCAGTGTGTCTGTGGCAGGGAAGGGCAGCCAGCAGCAGACCAAGGCTGGCTGTGCTCAGCACCACTCCTGAAGGTCACTGCTTGGATGGAAGCACAGACCAAGGCACCTGAGGACCATTCTGCCAAGGAGGCTTTGTTTTCCTCTGGCAAATCAGGGCCACATTCCCGAGGAGCTGACATATACCTGAGGATGTATCTTTGAGAGAGTTCCAGCTCCATCAACCTGGCTCCTGGCAAGGGACAAATAAAATGTCCCAGCATCTCTTCCCAAGAGGGTTTCAAGGCACACCACTTGGCTGACCCTTGTTTCCTGTGTGTCTGTGTCCCCTTACCTTGTCTCCTGCACACCAGGTTGTGGTGACTCATTCATGCCTGCTGGCTCCCTGCAGTAATTACCAGCAGAGCTTTCTGTCGTCACAGCTCTTAAGGTAGGCTCATGCTGTGATAAATAAGCTGCTTAGCAGCATGGAAAGAAATGGTATTTAAAGTTTAATATCTTTTTTTAGCCCCTTTTCAAAGGACACTGATTTTGTGATCTGTTTGGGAAGATGCAGTAGGTTTTGTGTCTTCCTTTCTGGAGGGGGGAGAGGCACAAAGAAAGGAAGGAGCAATGGGTGTGTGCCTGTACATGTGGCACGGCAGAGCCAGGCTGCCTCGCTGCCTTCTCACCTCCCTGAGCTGTGCAGGAGTGACTGACACCCTCATTTTACAGTTTAATTCAGGTTGGCAGCTCCACTCGGCCTTGTGGCTCTGGCTCTATCAGAGCTTTGCACCCATGCCCGTCTGTTCCTTCCTTGGGAGCAGGAACAGAATATGTGACCTAGCAGCAGGCAGAGAATGCCACCCCCATTCCCAGGGGACTCTGGGGTCCCTGCTGTGGGTTTACATGGTCTGTGGGTCTTGGCTTTGTGCACTGAGCATCCAGAGTTCCAGAGCAGTGACTGGGGGGGCTCACACAGGAGTGAGACAGCTCAGCTTTGTGCAGCTGCTGAGATTTCTCTCCATAACCCTGTCAAAGCTCAGCGTTTACCTTCCCACCCCTAAATCTGGCAAGAAGGGGGAAAAAATAAGGCAATAAAGTGTTTTTTCCCAGCCATTCAACTGTAAAACTCAGCCCTCCCACGACACTTTCTGTCCCTGGGTTGCAGCTCGCCCTCAAGCAAAGGCAGAAGCTCACTAGGGAGTTTAGCCAACACTTAGGCTTCTCCCAGCCCTCCCGAGGAGGATTTAAATAATTTCATGTTAAAGCTCCTGATATTTACCCCCTTCCATTGGGAATACTGTCCACTGCCTTGCACTTCTGAGGGGCAAACTGAGACATGGGGAGTGGTGGTGAAGATTTAAAACATCAGCAGAGCTGCAAAGGGACACCCAGACCTTCCTCAAGCCAAATCCTTTGCTTTAACCCTCTAGGCAATTCTGCTCGATTTGGGATGGAGAACATCTGTCATAAAGCAGGATGGCTGGGACTCAAAGGCAGGCAGGACAATTCCCAAGCCTCACTGCTATGTTTTCTCCCTGATCTGGTCACTTGAGGCAGAGGTGAGGAAAGCATCACTGACCAGAGGGTGTGCAGGGTCAGGGAGGGTGTGCAGGGTCAGGGAGGGTGTGGTGGGCACACCTCCAAGTCACCTGATGTCACCTGTGCCTGGAGAGGTGACAGACAGCATTAAGTGAAAGCGGCTGCTGCTGCTGGGAATTATGCTTTCAGATTTTCTACCTCCAGAAAAGCTGGCAGACTCCAAAGAAGCTCTCTGAATTCAAAGCCCCATTTACCAGGATCATGTGAGTGATTCCAAAGGCTTGTACTGCTTTGAGTAACAATTTATAACAACAAAAGCCTCATTTAAGACAGGGACCCCTGTGGGAATGTTCCTTTTCAGTTCTCTCTTCTGTGGGTAATTGCAGAAAGATGACATTTAAGTTGTTCTACAAAAGTGGCAAGCAAAAAAAAAATGAAAGAGGGGAAAACCAGAGAGAAAGAGGGTATGGTGGGAAAGGTGAGAAGGAGCAGGATGGAAAGGAGTGGATAGCATGGTTAATATTCTCAGAAGCCAGGGAGTTTACAAACAGGAAAGAAAAGGTTTGCTTTGAATAACGATCTCATCTCCCAGCAGGGCGACAACTCCTGTTCTCGGACACAATGGACACAGGCTGCAGGTGGAAAAGCAGCCCTGGAACGGGAGCACAGCTCATTCCTCCAGCTGCCAGGCAGGTGTGAAGTGTGGCTGGTGACAGACCCCAGACACTGCTGCCCAAAGGAAAGGATTGTGGCTTGGCCGGGAACAGCAGAGCCCTGGCTGCCTGAATTCCGCAGGACTGGGAGCAGACTGTCTCACCACGGATGCATGGAGCCAAAGAGGCAAAGGAGTGCACAGTCAGTGACAGGGAACTTCAAACCCCTTCCAAAATCCTGCTGTAGAGTGCAGAAGACAAGAACACCAAGATACAGTGGTTGGTAGAAACCTCCTCTGTAAATGCTGGAAAAATCCCTCTGGGATGAAGAGCTGCATTCCCCCTACCTCGTGTGAAGGTGATAAGCCCTCTTCTGTTCTGCAGATTTTCAGAGATTTGCTACTTATTAGAGGAGTTTAAATGCATTCAGTGTAATTAAACCCAGGGGGAAACACAAGCCTTTAACATCTCGTGTTTTCTAAAACAGAAAAAAGTCCATGTTCCCCTGCTCCGTTCCAGTACTGCCTGTGGTGACAGGCTTGAGGAAGCCACAGCTGGGACTGGCTTAATGCACTGAGCTGAGCAGCTGCACGTGTGTGTGAGTGTGTGTTTGTCTGTGTGTGTGTTGATGCCTTTTCCTTGGTCTTAAAATTAAGAGCCAGGCATGGTTAAGGGATAAAGGCTTTTTATCTGGGTGTTTAATAAGGATCTTTATGATGTAACAATTTGCCAAGGTGGAATATGCTGAAAAGCACACACACGGTGGATTGTGTATACAATTTATAGACCTTGCAAATTAGCATATTTAACAAAGATACCCCAAGGAGAGGCTTGAATGAATACTATGATATTTCTCCACTTTAAAGTATTTTTTCTTAGATGGGTTTCATCTTAGTTTATAGGATGTGTTTTAGAGGGGACTTTGGTTTTTCAAGATAATGTAAGGCTTTTTGACTTCTAATTGTGAGGCTTTTTTGGGATTTTTGGTTTTCTGGCCTAAGAGAATATCAGGACTATGTTAAGCTATTAGACTTAAGGAATTACATTTATGCATGTTAAGGGTGCTGAGAATATATAAGAGGTATATAAAAGAAAAGGCAAAAAAATTATCATGGCATCAGTGTGTGTGTGTGTGTGCACAAAATCATTTTAATGATCCCTCTCAGAAGTGCAAGTGGGTGAGGAAAGGGGGAAGCTGGCTGGGGCATGTCCCTGGAATGCAGGGATAATTGGGCCTGCAATGGTAATGGCAAACTGCTGTCAGGCTCTCACAGAGTGTGCCAGAGGTGAAGTGACACCCTGACAGGTCCCACTGCCCGCCTGGCCTGCCCTGCCTCTGCCCACAAAGCCATTGCAGCCTTTCTGCTGACATGCAGGAATCTAAATTGGAGGTAATGACTCTCCTGAGGGGCCTGGAATAGGGATGGTGAGAGGGAGACTCACAGCTTTGCATGTCACCTGGGATGTCTTCTTTTCCCCACACTCTTCCCAACGAGCACATGAGCTTTTCCCATCAGAGTAAAGATGTGGCTGTGATGTGATGCCTTCCCAGTTTCCCTTCCCCAATTATCTGTGGCAATTCAGCCATGTCAGCTCCGACCACCCAGTGAGTCCTGGGCACAGAAATGGGTTGGAGGTGAAAACACTTCAGCATCAGCTGGGAGTGAATTCACAGTCTTTGGTTTTCCTTGTCCTCCTGTGCTGCTTCTCAAACTCCCTTTCACACTCTACTTCCTTTATTTCCATGTATTTGCAATTTCTCCTCCTTTAGAGAAGCAGGGGGCCCCTGTAAGCACACAGAGAAAGGGTAGAAAATATAAATATATTTGCTATGTAAACAATATAAAGTACTTGTGTAGCTCCTTCTGCAGCAGCCTGGTTGTCTCCAGGTTTCCCCTAAAGCTGTGTTTTGTATCCCCAATGGAACATTTTCCATCCAGAAGCAACATGATTAAAAACTCTGTAGGTATCTAAACTGGCTCCATGCATTGAATCATAGAAGGGGTTGGGTTGGAAGGGACACTAAAGTTTATCCCATTCCACCCCCTGCCATGGCAGGGACACCTCCCACTGTCCCAGGCTGCTCCAAGCCCCTTCCAGTCTGGCCTTGGGCACTTCCAGGGATCCAGGGGCAGCCACAGCTGCTCTGGGCACCCCGTGCCAGGGCCTCACCTCTCTCACAGGGGAGAATTTCTTCCTAATATCCTATCTGAATCTGCTCTTTGTCGCTTTGAAGCTATTCTCACTTGTCCTGTCACTCCAGACCCTTGCAAATAGTCTCTCTCCAACTTTCTTTAGACTCCCTCAGTTGCTGGAAAGCCACAATTAGGTCACCTTAGAGCCTGAACAATCCCAGTTTTCCCAGCTTTTCCTCACAGCAGCGCTGCTCCATCCCTCTGATCATCTTGGACTCCTCTGGACTTGCTCCATGTCTTTCCTGTGCTGGGGATCCCAAAGCTGGATGCAGTAATTCCTGCTGAAATTATTTAGTGCAGCTGGAATATTGTGTCACTGATGGCTGAGTGCTCTGGCCTGAGTTCAGACAAGTTGCTGGGGAATTCTCATCTCTCCTATTTTTCAGTGAAGTCACACTGTTATCACATCAAATGGCTTGTGACTTAAAATTCCATTGCAGTGGTCATACAAGGAATTGCATTTGCTGTGACTGCAAGGAAGGGACATGGAGAGAAAAAATTAAACCTGATGGCTGGAAAGCTTTTACTACAGTGTGCAACAGCTCCACCTCCTCGTGATATTCAAGTTCATCATATCTAAATAAATATGTTTGGAAATTGTCTCCCAGAAGGGAAAACAGTCATTTCGAGGGTACTGTTGAAAGCAGATGTCAAAGGTAACACCACGGGCACGTAAACGGAATCAGAGCACTTAATTGGCACTGTTTTCTTCAGAACATTGATGCCATTCCAGAACAATCCCAACCCCCAGCACACTCATGTCAGGTCATATTCTGAGCCTTTTTACTTCACAAGGTTATTCCCTTTGACTCCAGTGGATTAGCCAGTTTTACATGGCAGGAGAGAGAGGTCAGATGTAGATCTCTTTCACTTACATCGAATTTAATTGATTTTTCTGTTTAAAAGAACTTCTAAAACAGGTTGTAATGGGAAATAAATTTGAATTACTCTACCCCCCTCTCAAACACAGCAGAAAGCCCATTGTGCCAGGTGGTGTCTGAGTGGTGACAGAACAAAACCTCCCCAATTCATGGGCAATACACCCCAAAGAGGGAAGTGCTTTCCTCCTAAATGAGTGAGAGAGCTGCTTTACACCCTGAAAACACAGACTTTCAACAAGCTCAGTTGCTTTCATGGATAATCCCTCATTTTTGCTAATCCTTCCCGAGGATCTCTGAGCTCATTGATGGGCAGTGTTAGAAATCCTCTCTTTCTCTGGGTAATTGCCCTCTTAGGATAGTCCTGATCCAGTCTGATAAACACCCTGGGACACAGAGCTGCCCCAGCAGAGCCCATGCAGGCACCCAGTCCTGCTCCCACCTCACTCCTCACCCTAATTAGTGCTGGCTGCTCCTCAGCACCTCTCGGACCAGCTGCTCTGGGTTTGTCAGAGCTTTCTTGGACTCCATTAACGCTTTGTTTGCCACTACATTTTGGGAAATTCCTGCGGTCACTGCCAGAAATTTTCCCACGATTATTTGTCACAAACCTCTTTGGGGCTCTGGTTTCTTTTTAGATTGGAATGTGCTTGGAAATGGTGTGGATGTGCATTTTCTCATGGGAGCAATCCTTCAGCTTTGTCTTTCTGAGCCCAGGGCAGTGACAACTATGGCAAGTGCCCCCTTCCACAGTCACCCTGTGGCTGCTGCTCCAAGAGGTGACACCTGCAGGGAGTCATGGCCAATCCTCCACTCCTGCAGGGTCTCCAGGTGCTTTTGACTCACTGGTTCAGCTGATCAGCTCTGTGCTGAGCTCCTTGTCTGGCTGGTGTCTTACTGTGGCAGCTGCAGGCTCTGTTCTGTGCTCTGTGATGCACAGAGATGGAAAGGGCTTCCCTTTCCCCCAGGAGCTCACCATTCACCACCACAATTCTCCAGATCCTGTGGGGCAAACTTATCTTTCTTTTTACTGACAGTCCAGTAATTGGTGTCGCCTGGTCTTTATCTGCCCAAATGTCCTGTGACATCATGGCTGCTGAGTTGGCAAGTTCATGTCCATGGCTTTCCAAAGGCTATTGCCAGCAGAGAGGACTTTCAGGAAAGCTAATTTTGAAAACTTCTGTTTTGTGCTGTTGCCATAGGAAGAGGTCTGAAGTGTCCAAAGGAGTTGCAGTGCTGATATTGGGATACATCCTCAAAAGCTGTAAACACTTACGTTGTGTTGCCACTGTAAAACAATTTCTTTCTGGTGAAAAGTTTATAAAAATCTATAGGAAGTATATAGAAATAGCCTCTAACAGGCTGTTGAAACCATTGGGATGAACCCCTAAACAGAAGTCCAGGTTTGATCGTGAATTTGAAACAGCATCTCCCACCTCTCTACCTTAGTAATTTCTGGCAATCAAAATCTGCTTGTGACCAGAAATTTCACCTTGCACGAAACCCTTTTGTTAAATGACACATTTAGATGAAAAGACTGAAATTAAAAATGCCTGTTTTGAGTGAAAAGCTGCACTGGCCTCTTCAAGCAGCTTGTGTCTCCCTGTGTCAGAGTGGTGCCAGTGGCCCGTGAAGGACTTTGGCCAAGCCCTGCTTGTTGTCATGCACTGATGTCACACGTGGCAGCCCCAGCCAGTGGCTGAGGCCTGGGAATCTCTGCTAATTGGTTACATCTGCCTCTGATGCCTGGCCACCAGCTGGCACAGGCTGTGGCACTGGCGGTGCCACCTTGGCACTGGAGCCCCACAACTGCCATCTGCTGTCTTCCAGAGTCACATTTCCTGGATAAACACGGCCTTCCCCATGGGAAATGTGTCTTCTCATCTGTGATGGGTGGAATGTAAGCAGCCCCTGCAGCATTTCTGGGATCCTCAGGATGCTGCTGTACTATCAAATATGAAGCCGTTATTTTATAGTGGGCATAATCCTCCTCCTTCCTGCATCTCATGTCAGAAGGACATATTCCATTTCCAAACATTTCACAAAGAATGCTACCTTGCCACCAAAGATTCGTGTGTTTGAACAGAATCAGAAAACAAATGAAGTTTTGCTGCTTTGTTTTGGGTTTCCCATTGGACATGCTGAATATTTAATCACAGCTTCACAAAGACATGAATTTCTCTTTGGATTCCTCCCTGAGCTGCTGTGGCTGATCCTGGCTCAGGAACAGATCTCAGGCTGTTCCCAATGGATTCTCTTGTTTTGTCCAGATTTGGCTGTTCTTGCTATTTTGTTGAAAGGCCTCCAGGTGCTCAGAAGAGACACTTCTGTACTCATGTATGCACATACGTGTGGGCAATATACACATATATCCCCCAAGGTTTTACCACACTGCTTTTGTAATGGAAATTTCTTATTGGAGAAAAGAGTTGATAAAACACAAATTTTCTTCTGGACTGTTGTTCAGGGAAGGCTGTTTGGGTACTCTGGTGCAAAAGAATACCTGGAGTTACATCAGAAATTTCTAGCAAATTTATATTTGTGTCCACTGACATCCATAGAATATCAGTGAGATATTTCCATGGAGTTATTCTAAACTTGCTCCAGAAGGTTGTTTATTTCTTCTAAACTTTTGAATAGTGAAGTTCAAAAGTTTAGGAGCTGAGTCTCATCCAGGGGAAGCTGCATTGTCTGTGCTGACATAACCATTTCTGACAGATTGATTAATAAATATGACACCAGCACTCATGACAACAGGATCACAGGGGAACAGATACATCAGTTAATAAATAATGCTGGTTATAACTTCTCTCTTAATAAAAAGAGAGAGAGAAATTAATATCCAACCTTTTTAAAATGCATTTGAGAAGGATTGCTTGAAAAACTCAGTACCTGCCTGTTTGAAGTAACTCAACCAAAACAAGGCTTACTGCCTTCCATTCTTCCCTATATTTAAAACCCCATTGACAAGTTCAAAACAACAAAAAATCTCTTGGGTAACACCGGGAAATGGGAATTCTGTACAAGGCTCTGGCACTGTGTGGCTTAAACAGATTCTGAAGGAGCAGAGAGCTCGGAGAGTCTCGTATCAATCACTACGGGGCAGTGCTGGGCAAAGCCCCAGAGCGTTTCCTCTGAAGCATCAGCTCCCCCAGGGCTGCTGGGTCCGTGTGCTGACTGCTCAGCACGGAGCTCTGCAGCCTCTCCTGCCAGGCCAGGCTGCCTGTGCAGCTGAGGGATCAGCAATTGCTGTTCCCACAACCCAGCTTCAGTGCCCCAGGGCTAAACAAGCTCAACTCCGTGTTTTACCAGTCCAAAGAGACATTTCAGGAGTTTCAACCAGCATCACAAATGTGCCGGGTAGGAAGCATGATCTGGGCTGCCCCAGTTGTCCACACAGCATCTGAGTGCTGCACTGGAGAGGGCAAACTCTGAGTTATATGAAAAAAAAAAAAATAGAAATACTAAATTTTTTTNATTAAACATTGGTGATTGGGCTTAATACAAAGTATAGACTGTTTGCTATAAGCAATTTTTTTAAGGCACCTGAAACAACAGGATATCTAATTTTTTAAGCATTAATTAGAGGTACAGATGAAAGCCTTGTGCTTCATACCCCATACTACAGTTAGGAAGCTTGTCATGAGCTGGCCCTGATTTACATGAATGGGTTTATTTTTTGTAAGAAAAAAGCAAGAGAGACAGGAAAGCTGCAGTGATCATGCCAGGAGAATGCTCAGTGATCTGCAGATGAAGGGATTTCATCAAGGTGTCAGTGGAGGAATGGATCTGGTTGGGACAAAGGGTTTACTTCTTTGTTTTCTAGTGGAAAGTAATAATATTTTGTTTTTATAAAAGAAAGTGAACACTGAGATGTTTTCACTTCGGAGCTGAAAATCTTTTGGTTTGAACATTGTAACAATTAATATAGAAATAACTGTTTTATATGGAAAACAGAAATAAATTCATTTTATTTCCTGAAAACCCCTTTTCACTGAGTTTTGTGAAGAAGGTTGGATGGATTTTGTTGCTGGGATTTTGCACTCATTGAAGTGGAATCAAATGAAACTAAGTCATTCCCATTGGGATAAAACAACCCTCCATAAAACCAATCCTGCCCTCCACAAAGCTCCCAACACCTCCTTGGCCACGAGGTATTTTCTTCCTTTTGCAGGTGCAGGTTTTTGGAGCAGGGCAGGGGGATTTGCCTCCTGCCCAGTGTCTCCCATGTCCCTCTGTCCATCAGGTGCCCCAAAGCTGATGGATGAAGGCTCTCAATGGATGCAGGATCCTGCTCTCAGCTGGGAGCTCGCTCATTAGGAACAATTTGCATGCTGAACATCAGGATGACAGCTATAGCGAGGGATTTGTTTAGCTAATTTGGAGTAATGGAGAAGAGAAATCAATCACTTTAACACTGGTGCTCCCTGGCATGGCGAGGCTGGGAGTCATCCCCCCCACCTGTCAGCAAGGCACCCCCAGTTCTCCCCATTTCCACGGGAGTTTGGCCCTGGACTGAGAGTTCAGGGATGTAATAACAGGGCTGGAAGACCAGGCCAGGAGCTGTCAGTGTGGAGAAAAAAACAAGGAAGCTTCCAAGTGCTTCCAGCAAGGTTAAACCAGACAGGATTCTCTGCTCTGAGTGCTTGGGAATGCTGGTGCTCCCAAAGTAAAGGATGGGACAGGAATCCCCATCCCACTCTGTCCCAGCTGGGGAAAACTGCATTGGCAGCTCCTGATTCATCAATGACTGATGAAGGGAACAGTGCTAGACTGGAGGATCCTGCACAAGGCAAGCACTGCCCCTCTCCAGGTGTTTCTCTTCCCTGGGAAGCTCCAAGGTGAGGGCTCTGACAGTGCCCAGTTGGGAGAACTGGACTCAGGCATCTAGAGGAGAAAGTCTCCCTTAGGAAGAAAGTTGGAAATACATTCACTTCCAGTTCTATTATTTTCTTTCTTTTTCTTTTTATTATTTTTTTAGTGTCTTTCAGCATGAATCTCTTTCTTTTTCATATTCAACTCCAGAAAAGAAAAATCTACATGCAATTATTCCGCTCAACTAGGTACCAAAAACATTCCCTTTTTATCAGTTAGAAACCCCACAACCCTTTTCACATCTATCCTCTGTGTTTTTGTCACTCTCAGGTATACTTAGCATGCTTTAGGCATATACCCTTTCCAAATAAATGAAGATATAAGTTTATGGCAGCTGTGACATGAATAGAATCCATCCTGTGAACTCAAACAAATGCCATTATAATTCCTTGTTTGTTTAACATTTGTGATCACTCTCCTCTCAGACATTGCCATGCGTGGCAGTCTGTATTCCTTCTCCCACACACTTGTTTACAAGTCTAACGTGAGGCTGCCTAGACCTCCTCAGCATGTCTAATTTCCTGTGCATTGTTCCCCAGGCCTCCTCTAATGCCTGCAACAAGCAGGAATGTTTTCAAGTGGAGGCTGTTGTCTCCCATTTCCCCATTCCAAGCGTGCCCAGAAAAAAGCTTTGCTGACCTTCACCACCAACCCAGGGCATGGGTGCAGGTTTTTTGCTGTGGAGTTCCTCTAACACAGGGCTGGGAGTCACTGGAAAGCATTAGAAACCCACATTTCATCATTTATAGGTGCAATCCAAAACTCATCTCCTTTTATAGGCCCTGGCTTAATAATTGTGGCTGCAGAATAGCCACCGGTATTATTCCCAGAATAAGAACCACTGAACTTAAACAAGCAGAATGCAATAAGGGGGAGATGGAAGTAGCCCAGCTTTTATGCACAGAAATGATGCCAGCTTGTAAAAATGTGAATGCTGTAAAATAATGTATTTAATTATAGACAGGGAAGGAAGGTTTGCAGCAGCAGATGTCTGAGGACAGGCTCTCAAAGCACAGGCCTGTCAGTGAACTCTGTGGAAAAGGAAATGGAGGGGACATTTAGGGATGGAATGACAGGGGTCATGTCAGCTTTGCTCAGATGGACACGTGCAGGTGTGAGTGTGTAAATCCAGGATGGGGCACTTAATTACAGCCCCATCAATTATGATTGACAGAAGGATTTATAAAGCAGATTAAGAAGAATGAGCAGGAAGAATGGACTGGGAATGATGCACAGTGGTAACCCTAAGCTCTGCTCTTGTCTTTGACAGTGACAAGGGGACCTGGGGAGCCCAGAGGAGACCTGTGCCAGGTGCTCACCTTGGCAGTGCACATAAAGGCTGTCCCACCACTTTGTCCTGGGCTCTGGTTTAATTTAATCCCATTTTCCCTTCATGGTGCTGATGTAGGACCTTGCAGACATCAGCTCTTGCCAGAAGAAAAGAAGGATGTCTGTTCAGGGATGAGAAGCAGGAGCCAGTGGGGATTTTCTGATGGTGGGGTTGGAACATCCAACAGCATCTTCAGTGAATAAGTGTGTCCTGTCTGTCTCAAGGTACGTGGTGAAATTCCTCCTCAAAGACTGATCCTCACAGAGTTTTGTGGCCCTCAGCTGGATCCAGGGCTTTCCCAGCTCCCACCCACACCTCAGGGACAACCCAGCTCACCTGTTCCTCAGCTGCTTTCAACACAACAACCACTGAAAAATTAGAGGGAAAAAAAAAAAGTAAAAGGGCCAATTACAACCCTGGATGACTTTTTCTCGATTTCATAGGGATTTCTTATCCCACACAAGCAAAGGTATTTTTGTCCAAGGCTTTTCAATAATTGGAGATGTGTGGGGAGGTTCACCCACCACTTAAATCAGAACAATTGCCATGTTTTAAAAAGGTTATTCTAATGTTGAGCTTTCTCTTTTTTTAATGTTTTATAATAAAGCCCTAGAAATAAAGGCTGCAATGGAGTTGCAATAGGATTTACATTAGCATATTTGGAGAGTTTTTGATCATTTTTGCATGTATTAGAATGAAATATTCTGTAAAAATTAAGCATTATATGCAAATAAGTGCAACAAACCTACATTTTGAATAATAATTCATTACCCCACTAATATATGTAAGTGGCTTCCTCTTCTTTTTTAAATAAAAAAAAGGAAATGCACTGTAGACATTAATTCAGCACAGCAGAAGTTTACAGAGAAGATCCACTGAAATTATAATAGAACACATTCCTCATTTGCATAAATCCCATAATCCCACCTGTCCAAACCCTCCAGCTATTAATAGGTGATATGAATGTCACTTGATGCTCATTTATAATATTGTGGCTGTAATATAATGCATATTTAGGGAAGATTTTAAGAATCGTTGTAATTAACAAAGCACACCATTACCAGCAAGTGTTTATTTGTGTTATAGGAAAAAGATGTTGCATTTGGAAACAATTATAACTCCAGAAGTGTTGAATTACCCCCTTTGGAAGTGTTGCCTTCCTTTAGTGAGTGCAGTTGATTTCCACAGGCTGGTTGCATGTAAAAAAGAAATGGTTTAAAGGGATGACATGTCTGTGTATCTGCAATGATAATGATCATTCCTGTGCCAGGCTGTGTCTGTAGGACTGGAATTTATTCCTCACCCCAGGGCTGGCTGTGGTTGAAAGCTTTATTTCTCCTTTCATAGTTCTTTATGGGGAAGCTCAGTCCCCACTCTGTGACACCAGGATCTTTGGGAGCTTTAAATGCACTGTCCAGGACAGAGTGAATCACAGAATCATGGAATATCCTGAGTGGGAAGGGACCCACAGGATCACCCAGTGCAGCTCCTGTCCCTGCCCAGACCCCCCAACAATCCCAGCCTGTCCCTGCCCAGACCCCCCAACAATCCCAGCCTGTCCATCCCTGGCAGCGCTGTCCAAACGCTCCTGGAGCTCTGGCAGCCTCGGGGCCGTGCCCATTCCCTGGGGAGCCTGGGCAGTGCCCAGCACCCTCTGGGGGAAGAACCTTTCCTGCCTGAACCTCCTCTGACACAAGTGTGACTTACTCAAGAGTGACTTACTCCAAACTCTGGAATCCAAATGGCTTTTTGGTAGAAATTACACAGAAGGGTTGCATTGTTCAGGTTGATTCTGAATTCCTTCCATAATAATTCCCCAGTTTATTCCTGCATGAATAAGGCCTCACTAAATGCCTCACAACTGAGTAGAATCACAGAATGTTTTTTGCTGGAAGGGATCTTAAAGCTCATCTTGTTCCACCCCCCTGCCATGGCAGGGACACCTCCCACTGTCCCAGGCTGCTCCAAGCCCCAATGTCCAACCTGGCCTTGGGCACTGCCAGGGATCCAGGGACAGCCACAGCTGCTCTGGGCACCCTGTGCCAGGGCCTGCCCACCCTCACAGGGGAGAATTTCTTCCCAACATCCAAACTAAACCTACTGTCTGTCAGTGTGATGCCATTCCCTGTGTCCTGTCACTCCATCTCTTATCCAGAGCCCCTCTCCAGCTCCCCTGGAGCCCCTTTAGGAACTGGGAGGTGCTGTGACATCTCTCCCTAAATCCCAAGCATTGGTATGAATCTTCAAGCTCAGCCTTCCTCACATCCTCAGTATTTTTATCCCACTCAACAGATGATGCCAGCACAGAGACCCTCCCCTGTGCCACCAGCTGCCATCAGCTGTCCCCTCTGCCAAGGGCTCTCTAGAGGCCCCAGAAGCCCACCCAGGATTGCCCACCCAGGATTTTCACAAAGCCCCTCCTTGCTGCTGAATTAACTCCACTGCTGGCAGAGGTGCTGTCCTAGGTCCCACCTTGGGGAGCAGCCCCCACATCCCAGCTGAGGAGGGCTGGAATTAAACCTATGCCAGCAACAGCAGAGCCAGAGAAAAAGAGGAGGCAAAACCCTCATGTCTTTTATGTGAGTGGATTTATTCATCCAAATTTGAATTTTTAATGGAAATCTCTTTAAAATTTCAGTTCTTCGAGCATCTACCTCTTTCTTTATAAAATTGGTTCTATCCCGCCTACGGGGCAGAGTTGATTGAGGCAGACAGAGCTATAGATTTAGTAGTCTCCAGGCTCTGCTTAGGACAGATTTCAGTTTTGATTTTAACTAACTGATATGTCAAGAAAATACTGTGCTTTTCCCCTCCCCACCTCCTTTTCTCTTTTTCTTCTGAAATATTTCAACAACATTGAAAAATAATCTTCAGTACTTTCCACAGGGAAGACAACAAAAAAAGCAACTTTTTTTTTGTTTTGTCAGAAAACCTAACCAAATTTGATAGAGATACATCTGTTCAGAGGCTCCAGGAACAAAAAAAAAAAAAAAAACGAAAAAAAAAAGACAAATGGAAGCTCTCCCAGAGCTTGCCTGAGCACTGCTGAGAACAGAGACTTGTTGATCCTCAGGCTTTTTGCTTGCCTGAGGAAAAGAAATAATTAAAAACATTAAGTGAACAAAGCACTCTGAAGAACAGGGCCAGTCTCTTTAGCTGAAAACCCATATTGTCTTTCCAAGTCTTTCAGATGGCAGCTCCCAAGCTCAGGCCACAGCAGGGACCCTTGAAGCAGCGTTGTGTTTTCAACACCCCAATTATTTCAGAATCCCTGCCCCTCCTGCTGCGGCCAGTTTTTGTGTGTCACCCTTAGCTTAGGAAAAAGCAGCGTATGAAATGAGCCCAACAGTTTGATATGGTCAAATCCAGCTGGGTTTGTGCCCTCCCTCATTCCCTCAGTGCTGCCTGAGGGATGTGACGAGCCACAACCCTGGGAAGTCACCCCAGGTCACCTGTGGCTCCAGGTGACTTCGTCAGATTGATGCCACTTTTGCTCCTTGCCACATCCTCCAGGAGCTTTCTCCTTGTGATGCCTTCATCCGAGTTCCCCACTGGAGATCTCCCACCCCCCAAAGGGCTGGAGGGAAAATATCCCTGTGTAAGAGTGATCAGAGTGCAGCAGCAGTGGGGAAGCCTCAGAGCTTTCTGTTTCCAGTGAAGTGGCTGAGGAAGCAATTGCAGAGCTTTAGCTTCATGCCTGCCCTGGTGTCCTGCAGGCTCCCCCTCCTGACTCCCAGCCATGGCTTTGGAAAAAAAGGAAAATTAAATAAAAAAAAAAAAGAAAGCGAAAAGAAGAGGAAGAAAGAAATACAGCAGCAAAACAGAGTATTCCCTGGAGAAGATTCCCTGGAGACTATTCGCTGGTTTGGCCAGGAGTCAGCACATGGGCTGTGAGGGGTGAGTGCGGGGATTTTGCTCTCGCAGGTGTTCTGCTGCTCCTGGGGGCTTTGACACCTGAAGGCAGAGCTTTGGAGCTGCCTCCTTCTGCCCTGGCAGCTCTCCCCACCCCTGGCAGAGGAATGTGTCACTGCTCCTGCTCGGTGCCTGGGCAGGTGTAGCACTGCACTGGGCAGGTGTGACACTGCACTGGGTAGGTGTGGCACTGCATTGGGCAGGTGTGACACTGCACTGGGCAGGTGTAGCACTGCTCTGGGCAGATGTGACACTGCATTGGGTAGGTGTGGCACTGCATTGGGTACATGTTGGCATCTCCCCTGTCGAGCTGCCTGGCTGGGTGCATCCCAGCAAAGCAGATCCCAGGGGATTCTGTGAGTGCATCCCTGGGCATCCCTGTGCACCCCTGTGCATTCCTGTGCATCCCTGTGCATTCCTGTACATCCGTGTGCATCCCTGTGCATTCCTGTACATCCCTGTACATTCCTGTACATCCCTGTGCATTCCTGTACATTCCTGTACATCTCTGTGCCTCCCTGTGCATTCCTGTGCATCACTGTGCATTCCTGTGCCTCCCTGTGCCTCCATGTGCATTCCTGTGCCACCACATGCAGAAAATGCAGCTGATTGGCTCTGGATGTGCCACCTAAGCACCCTCACTATCCAGAATAGACTCCCACACCTCACGGACACCCAGAGTGCCCCTCCAGCGGAGCCAGGCACAGGTGTGTCGCCAGTGTCCCAAACCCACAGGAGATGGTGGCACTAAGCCCTACGAGCCCTGTGATCTCCCTGGCTGTGCCAAGGCTCCAGGCACACACAGCTGCCTATAAATAAACACAGCAGCCTCAATGTCAGCTCCCCTCAGCCTCTGGGTTTAAATATAGGCATTGGCTCTGCTCCAGGAGGAGGTACAAGTGGTTTCAGACTCAAGCAAATTGTTATGAATCCCATTTGCAGTGTGAATATGCTTAGTGAATGTTTCTTTCACTAATGAGACCAAAATAGCAATTAGCAGGAGTCTTAATGCTACAAACCCTGAGGAATGGACACGTATGCATTTTTATCCTTAGGGTTATTCACGTCTGGCTTCAAATGCAGAGGCCAATATACCTAAACATGTGTGGCACACATCACACCTAGAGCTGAACCTTGCTATGTCCCACTTAGGCATGGTCAAATTGAGATGTCCAGGGGAAAAATATCAGCTTTGAATTGCAGCAGATCCAAGTCCTCATTGCTGGTAAATCCCTTTTTTCTCTCCTGGTTTTGTTGTTTTTTTTGTCTTGAAGATGATACAGAAGCAGAGCTTTTTCTCCCCCTTTCTTTGCTTGCTGCATTCAGGTTTTGCTATCAGGGTTTTCTTTTCTATTTTTTTAATCTTCTCTTTTTTTTTTTTTTTTTTCCTTTTCCCAACAGCCAACAGAGTGGTTGGTGAATACAAAATTAGCCAATTCAGACAGAGGCCAAACATCCCAGGAGAGCAAGAGTAAGAGAGAGAGAGAGAGAAATGATCAGCACTTGCCAAATAGCCTCTCAAATCCACCGTGTATTTTTCCCTTTCTCTGAAAAACACATGAAACAAATGGGAATTATGGGGAATTCAAATTCCCAGGATTTTCAGGGATTGGCCACCAGTGACTCTGGTGCCTGCAGCATTCCCCTGGTCTGCCCATGCACTGCCACAGGACAGAGCACTCCCCTCCCAGCTCTCTGACTTTCCTGTTGGAACACCTGCAGCAAAAAAGGCACTTTTTACCTTTTCCACATGAACTACCAAGGCTGACCAGACCCCTCTGGGAACAAGCCATGCATGCAAATGCCCCTCCTGCTAATTCTGCTCATTTAAGCTGTGTGTAGGTCTGGCTTGTCATGTTAAGGGGGATGTTTTGGCCTGAATTCCATCTGGGATGAAGAGTCAAGGTCACTGCTGGGTTGTGGCCCTGCAGACTGCCAGGCTGTGTCTGGGCAGGGAGGCAGGGCTGCTCTCTGACATTCCCTCCTCTCCTGGCTGCCACACCAAGCACCTGCTGCAGAGCATTAATGAAAATCATGGGCTTTGGAGCGAGCCTTTATCCTGACCCAGAGCTGGGACACATCTTGAGCTTCCAGCTGGGATTACACAGTGAAGAACATCCATGCAAAATTTGGAATGCAGCTGTGGTGAGGCTGCTCTGCAGCTGAGGTGAACTTCTCATGGCCACCTCTGAGGAGCCAGGGAGTCACAGGATGGTGACCCTCAAGGCTCACCTTCAGTGCCAGGGTATCCAGTCCACTGAGTTCCCTCCAAGGTCAATACTGTTATTGAATAGCATCAGAAAAGGCTCCTCAGGTGTGCAGAGCTGGGACTTTGGTGTGAGCACAGGAAATAAATCCATCCTAAGCAGATCTCTGCAGCAGCATGTGTGGAATAACAATACTGGCAGCCATAGGAGTGTGTAGGTGCAAGATACCAGATATCCCTGGAACTCATGGGATGGGGTTTTAGCTGGACTGGTTTCCAGTCACCTGTTGTGCACACTCATTTGCCTTGCCAGAGTCCCTGAGTCTTCCAATCACCCCTTCCCCCAAATTTCTCCTCTCTCCTTCCAACAGTTTCTAACCCAGCTTTATCTCCTAAGAATGGCTGATTTCCAAAGTGCTAGCAAGTGCCTGAGAATTGTGTAATTGCAATATAATTAATGAATTAAAAGAATGAGATGTTTTAAGTGCTTTTGATATGCCAGTCCCTATAATTATCTGCAGAAAACGTGTTCATTAACAATCTCAGAGTGTGAGGCTGTGGCTCCTGCATAGCAGTGCTTCTTTCTCTGGTGAGGCTGGAGGTGGAGGCGGGAGCAGGGGAAGGGCTTTCAGAAATCTCTTGAAAGGTTTGAAAAGGCTTTCTTCCTTGGTTTAGAGCAAGCTGGAAGAGGAAGGAGGGTCTGCAGAACATCTGACATTTCCCAGCAGACATGAAGGCAGCAGGATTTGCTAGATCAGGGTCACAGGAGCTGTGTCCAAATCCTGGCTCTGCTGTGTGAGTCCCGTGCATGAACTCAGAGGGGGGTGTGTGTTCATCCCTGCTCCAGCCCTGTGCCATGGATGGAAAGGGCAGTCACTGCTGCTGGAGTAGAAGACGTTTGTGTAGAGATAATTGCACAATGTTTGTCATTGTAATATCATGGCTAGAGAGGGAATTGAGAGGTCTTGTTTTTACTGGTGGGGAAATATTGGGCATTTCCTGTCCTGGATTTGCTGAGCAGGAGGAAGGAGAGGGCAGGCTTGCTCCAGCTGGAGCACTGGTCAGAGGGAAACTTCCTTGGGAGGTTTGCAATGCTTTCCTCAGGATGTGGTGGGGTGTTGGAAGAGCCTGATTTTACTTCTCTGGGTGTTAAACAAGAGTGATTCCTTTGATTCCAATGGAGTAGCTGAGACAAGTGAGAGGGGAACACGGACTGTTGGTGTTGAAAGCACTTAAAGCACCTCTGGAGGACATCCTGTGAGGGAGCTGCTCTGAGAGGCTGATGGACAGGGAGCAGCTCTGCTCAAAGCCCATCCTTCCCAGGATCCCAAATTATAAATTAACCAAGCCCTAGATGTGACTAACACATTCCCTGTCCAGAACATTTCAGCGGGCTGCAGGCTCCCAAAATTGTTTTCTGTTAAACTGGGGGAATAAATGGCTGGTTCATTTGGAAGGCTTGAGCAGGCAGCACACAGAGATCAGCCCTGTGTCCAGCTTAGGGAAATGACAAAGGATGAATTATAGGGGTCTCCCCGCACTTTACCAAATCCCCGTGTTTTGGCTGCAATAACCTGTTCTTGCTGCAAAGGCAACGTCCCCCAGCACAGAGGGTTAAATACCCAGCACTGAGGAGGAAGCTTAAAAAGCGCACTGAGGGCAAAGGCTGATGAAGGAAGGTCTTGGCTGGGGAAAAAAAAGCAGTGACAGGCTGCCAGGGTTGGGTCCTGGTGGGCAGGAGAGTTTTGACATCCTCTTTCACAGAGACCTGTGAGACCCAGGGCATCTCCTCTCCTCTCCTCTCCTCTCCTCTCCTCTCCTCTCCTC